>OY747135.1:12961778-13229278 GCA_963556465.1 Berberis vulgaris
CCAAATTCTCTGGTACGTTACAGGCCGTAGGATTCGTCGATTGTTGAATGAAGTAGATCGTATTTTTTTAGTATAAGGAAGTCCCAGATCGTGTCAATGTGAAATTGGTCGCCATCAAACTCAAAGGCAGAGCATCTGCGTGGTGGGAGCAGTTGAAGTGATCACGAGACAGGCAAGGCAAGGCCAAGATCACTGATGGGAAAATATGAAGAAGAAAGATGAAGGGCCACTTCCTTCCTTTCGGTTATACTCAAACTTTATTTCAGCGACTTCACTCGTTGAGGAAGAGATCAGTGAAGTGGATAAGAATTTGCCTGAGTTCGATGATTTGCTACCTGGATTCAGTGGTAGTAGTCCTCCGAAGAATAGGACTAGTTCAGATACCAGAGGGCCACACCGTTCAATTGTTCCTACATCTAAAACAACCCCCAGTGTAGTAGAAGACCCCTTTGTAGTTTTAGAGTCGGCTTCTGCTCCATCACATGCATCCTCGGGGTTATTCTCAGAACCGTTGGAACAAACTGATAAGCCTAGCAGATCTGAATCTGATGCCTCATCTCCTGGAGGACTATTTGATGACTTGGATCCACTTGGGTTTTCAAAATCAGTGCCATTTTCGTCCGAGGCAAATGACAGGGAAGGAAGCCATTCAAAAATTGGAAGAAACACGTCATATACACAAAATTCTGTTGGGGAAGAATCATCTGAGAGATTTTTTTCTGAAACGGCTGAGAGCATCTCCCGAAAGAAGGCACCTGTTGAAGATTATCGTGAATATCATGAAACACTATTTGACATGCCTACCGTTTCAATAGATTCACATAAAGCTTTTGCTCGAAATGGATCTCATCCTTATGCAAATGCTAGTCCTACTGAAACACATTCACAGGTGATATCTCCTAAGTCTGAAATAATTTAGAAGCAACTGATGATGTATGGCTCACTGTCTCTGAAATTCCTCTTTTCACACAACCTACAAGTGCTCCGCCACCTTCAAGACCCCTTCCTCCTAGACCAGCGCAGTCCTCGAAGACAGTTAAAGGTTTTTTCTCTGCTATAAATCCAAAGAAGGCTAATGAGTTCCCTTCTTTCTCAAGTTTCAGTCAAAACTCTCGGAGACCTGAAACGATTCTTGATTTAGCGAAGAACTCAGGTATTTCATCCATGGAAGAACTTGAAGATTTTGCCATGGGCATGCGTCAAAGTAATGATGAACGTGTTGAGACTCTTTCTAGCGAGGAAGATGCATGTAGAGACAAATTCAGCTGCTATGAAGGAGGCTATGGATAGAGCTGAGGCGAAGTTTAAGCATGCTAGGGAAGTGAGAGAGAGAGAGAAAATGCAAAGGTTGTTAGGAATGGAGGAGTCCAGCAAGATCGAGATGCAGATGCATTTGTAAAAGTCCTGCAGTCCCTGGTATTGAAAGCTGTGCATCCTATCTGGATTCATCCTCATTTTACCGACTGCAGTTGTGAGTTTATTGCAACAATTATCTCCATTATCCGGCACATATACTCAGGCGTAGAAGTGAAAAATGTTGCTAACACTATTGGAGCTCGTATATTTGGCCCACCTCTAGATGCATCAATTATTTCAATGATTGTAGATATGGGCTTTTCCAGGTCAAGGGCAAAAGAAGCTTTGAGGAAGGTGGGGACAGATTTTAAGTATCATTATGCTCATACATGGTTCAGGCAGATGGTCCGTGCAAATGCGCACTGGACAAGTTATTTCACCAATAGGCCAGCTATCAAGCGATATGTTAGGATGATGAGTGGTTACTATTTGGCAGCAGACGTGAATCCATATTTGCCAGCAGAGGTGCAGCAACTAGCAGAGTTTTCTGACCTGATACCAGATGATCTTCCTCCTGGGCTACCGCTAGAGGATTCCGATGAAACTGTTTTGAACTCGAGGACGAGTTCTTTCCAACCCGGGGCGACTGATGCAGGAGGGTTTCTAGGATTCCTAATCTGGGTTTCTAAGGTTCATTATATGGGTTTCTACGATTCCTAATATGGTTTCTAAGGCTCATAATTTGCTCTCAAAAATAACTTATTTGTAGTCTTTCAATTTAATTAAAAGTATTTTTAGTTTCCCTTTAGGATTTAGCTTTACTTTTTCTTTTAGGAATAAATTGCTTGTTATTTTAGTATTTGATTCTAATTTTTTTTTTTAGGAATAGGCTGTTTATTATTTAAGTTATTTAAACACTATAAATAAAACTATTCCTTAATATTGTGAGAGACATTTGATTTGAATAATTTAATTGAACATTAAAATTATTTCTCTGTGTTTTTGGCGAATCTCTTGTATCTTTCCTTGTGAATTGTCTGTTGAATTAGTCCGCAGGATAATCACTATTCTGCCCAGCGTCAGAGATGCATTTGTTATTGTGGTTGTATCATACTCTTAAGGGTCATTTCAGGTATTATAAAATTTGGGGACAACCACGTGTAAGGGGCGTGCTTTTATAGATGGTAGAAAAGGGAAAACAATCGTTGACTGTTAGTCTGTACCACTACTTGTCAAAAAAGTTGGGATACTTTGAATTTCGCATTATGAGGTAGGGTATCTCTCAGTGTCTCTTTCTCTTTCTCTTTCTCAAAACATCCACACCAATTCATATTGGTTTGGGCTTACAAATTGTAAATGCAAACATGGCAGTGACACACTTGTCAAACACACACTTTATAACCTTCACACTCTCAAAGCATCAAGACATAATTCGAGAGGCAAGACCTATCACATCCAGGCTCAAAGTTGAAGCAACACAGCAACAATATGGAAGCTATCATGTAATGGAGCAATATCGAAAGTTTGAAGTAGATGTGTTGTTTCTTTGCAAAATTGCCATGGTTGTGGTTGACAGTTTCCAATGGGATAGAAGACCCTACTTCATATTTGGTCTCCACAAATTTGGATGGCCATTCAGCAAGATCCCACTTTCAAATTGCCCCTTTTTCCCTTTGTTTATTTCAGTTGAAGATGTTAATTCGAAAGGGTTTACTTTACACGCTTTGTTCCCTCGACTTTTTGCTTCTTATGTTTTGGTTGAAATTTGAATTTTACAGATAACTACGGCATAAAATGGGCCGGGTTTGGTGTATAATTTTTCTTCTGGTGTTTTTGGTGAGGTAATGAGTTCAATGTAAAACTTAACAACACCTTCCCCCTTTAATGCCCTACAAATGAACAAATGTGAATAAAAAATGTCATTATTGGGAATGGTGTGTCCAACAATAGGTTCTGGCAAATTTATGATTGGTCCTGCCAATCACTCTATCAGCTTCAACTAGATTCAGGTCATGTTGACTGAATTATACTTCCAAGTCATTTCCGAGGGGCTACGGCTAAGATTCTACTCCTGTCATCAATTCTTAATTGCAATTTGCAGCTAAAGTCAAAATAGTTTTGCGAATCAGAGATAAGGATGCCGCGTATGCCACCTTGAAATTTCAAGCCCCTGCATCTTCCCATTTATCATCCTAAATACATTTCATTCATCATTGAATGTTTGAATAAATTTGATATATATATCTATATATATATTTTAAAGAATCCTTAAAAAATAAAAAGAATAAGTAGAAGGGATAACGAAGAATTTGAGATTAGATATGATATTCAACCCCTCATACTTTTTTCTCAGAATGGGGGATTTTCACATTCTTAGAGGCGAAGCAAGAACTCAAAAAAACTTATGGTCACTTTCAACCTAAAATGTTTATCTTGATCCAATACTCAGGTACTTTTTGAGGTGCAAATTACATTTCATGTTTGTGAGTTGTGACGATGAGGTGATCAATGACCTAACGTTAGCTGATGTTAAGTTTGAAGCCTGTGTAGCAAAAGGTCAATGACTTCTTGCGCTCTTTTCTTCTTGACAATTATGGCTAACACTATGAAAGATATGTCGCAAACAAATTAGGTATTGTACACTAAACACTGAAAGACGTTTCTTCTTTTAAATGTACAATTCCCACAAAAATTCTTGCTTAGATAAGGATGAGTGGATTGACTGAAGAACCGAAAGGAAACAAAATAATGTAGATTGGAATTAATGGGATTGTTGTGTTTACGCATATGGTTTTGTAAATTGGATGGAAACAATAGATGGATGTAAAGAATGGGCCTGGAACCCAAATGGATACCAAACCAAATTATCAAGCAGTGGAGTCTTTGGACTTTGATTGTGGATAATGGACTACAAATCCACAAACTTTCAAGTTGGCCCAATCAATGATTTTGGGCTCTGATTGTGTTTGGAATCCCGGCCCAATTTTGAGAGCGAAATCAAGAAGATGAGAGTCAAGAAAACTCTTACCAAATTTCAGACAAGAATCAAGAGACTTCACTTCATAATGTCACAGTTGTGACTTCCAGAGAAAAACTCAATTTAGAATTGAAGATAGAATTGAAGAGGAACCAGATGTATTACTGAACCAGAGAAGGTTTTACAAGCCTAGACTCACTTGGATCCAAGATCCCAATTACAACTCAGACAAAAAGATACCTCTCTCTGTTCCAGAGCTCTCTCTTTATAGCTGAATTCCTAACAGAAATTTGAAAGGGCTAATCCCAGCTAGACACGTGGACAATTCTGTTCCACTAAAACCATAACAAAAATTACAAAACAACCCTTAATTTTCAAATTGAATAACCTTTGGCGCCAACTATTCGCGCTCTTTTTTTCAGCCCCATATTTCCCATTTCTTGTTCTCAGATCATGACATTACCCCATGCTTCACAACGACCTTGTCCTCAAGGGCGGAAATCTGGAAAGGAAGAAGCAATTTGGGACCAATCTTCCCATGTCGCGTCTTGTTTGTCAGTGTGTGTCCATGGATCAGCACCTGAGTGACCGCTTTGTTGTGGCGAGGAATCAAACACCGAGCTAATATTGCGATAGGTTCCATCTTGAATTTGCCTTGAGCATCGACTAATGGAAGATGAGGGGCAGCAGTAATGGAAGATCCCAGCTTCTTTTTTAATTGGGAGACATGAAACACAGGGTGTACTTTAGAGTTGGCAGGAAGTTGCAAGCGATAAGCCACTGATCCAATTTTATCAATCACCTGAAATGGACCATAGAACCTGGCGGACAGCTTGAGATTTTTGCGTAGGTTGACAGAGGTTTGACGGTATGGTTGAAGCCGAAGATATACCCACTCGCCAATGGAGAATGTCCTGTCACTGCGATGCTTATCAGCATACATCTTCATTCTCTCTTGTGCAAGGTTGAGCTTGTTTTTAATCAGCTGTAGCATCTGTTCTCTGTCCTCCAAATACTGTTGGACATCTTGGACAGTGAATGAAGTAGAAGGAGGTAGAGCTAACAGTGGGGGTGTATACCCATATAGGGCCTGAAATGGAGTTGTTTGGAGGCTGGTATGAAATGAAGTATTGAACCAGTGCTCAGCCAGGTACAACCACTTCGCCCATTGAGATGGAGCCTCGCCAGTCATGCAACGAAGGTAAGTCTCGAGGCATGAGTTAGTGCGCTCCGTTTGGCCATCCGTTTGGGGATGATAGGCAGTACTTAACGCTAAGGTGGTACCCAAAGCTCCAAATAGATCTTGCCAAAAGGCACTCATAAAATTTTTATCCCTGCCGGATACTATGGACTCTGGTAATCCATGCAATTTTTATACTTGTTGTAGAAATTCTTCAACTACTGTGGAGGCAGTGAAAGGGTGGCTTAAGGCTATGAAGTGACTATATTTGGTTAGCCGGTCTACCACTACTAAAATCACGGACTTGTGATTGGATTTAGGTAGGCCCTCGATGAAGTCCATTGATATGTGCTGCCAAGCTTGAGACGGTACTGGCAAGGGTTGAAGGAGACCACCGTAGGCTGATTGGTCAGCCTTATTACGTTGACAAATGTCACAGTTGGTGATCAAGTTAACTAATGCTGTTTTCATACCCTTCCAGTAGAAATATGAAGCTAGTCTTTTGTATGATGCTTGAATCCCTGAATGACCCCCTACTGGAGAGCTGTGGATAGAGTGGAGTATCTGTGTTCTGAGATGGCCATGACTGCCTATGTATAGCCTGTTTTTGAACTTCAACAGTCCCTGTTCCAGCGTGAAGTTTGGGACAGCATCAGGAGTCACTATCAGTTGTTGAATGAGGGTCTGAGCTAACTCATCAGCAGTGTAACTGTTCTGAACATCTTGTAACCATACTGGGGACACGCTTGTGATGGAATGACACTCAGCTGTGGCTTCAGTAAAACGGGAGAGAGCATCAGCTGCCTTGTTGTCAGTCCCCTTTTTGTATTGTATTTCATAGTCATATCCTAGGAGTTTTGAAAGCCACTTCTGTTGAAGTATGGTTGTAACCTTTTGTGATAGTAAATATTTGATACTTTGATGGTCTGTGAGTATGTAGAATTTTGACCCAAGTAAGTATGATCTCCATTTGTTGACTGCCAAGACTATTGCAAGTAGCTCTTTCTCATAAGTGGATAGAGCTTGATTTTTCTGTCCCAAAGCCCGGCTGAAGAATGCAATAGGTCTGCCCATTTGAGATAAAACTGCTCCTACTCCACGGGAACAAGCATCTGTTTCCACTGTAAAAGGCTGAGAGAAATCAGGAAGAGCTAGCACCGGTGCACTGCACATAGCAGATTTCAGAGATTGAAAGGCCTCTTGGGCAGAGTCTGTCCAATTGAAGTTGTTTTTCTTCAATAAATCAGTGAGTGGCTGAGCAGTGAGGCCGTAATTACGAATGAATTTCCTGTAATAGCCAGTTAAACCAAGAAAACCACGTAGTTGTTTAAGAGTTTTTGGTAGTGGCCAGCTCACCATGGACTCAACTTTCTGGGGATCAGCTTCAACACCTTGAGAGCTGATGATATGTCCAAGGTACTCCAACCGAGGTTGTAGGAAGGAACATTTAGACAGCTTTGCATATAGTTTGTGTTTCCTAAGGGTGGCTAAGGTGGTTTGTAGATGAGTTAGGTGTAATGACAAGGAGGAGCTATAGACTAAGATGTCGTCAAAGAAGACAAGTATGAATTTTCGTAAGTATGGTTGGAAGATGGTATTCATCAATGCTTGAAATGTGGCCGGTGCATTGGTTAACCCAAATGGCATGACTTTGAACTCGAAATGACCATGGTGTGTTTTGAAGGCGGTTTTGTGTATATCCGGGGGGTGGACAAGGATTTGGTGATAACCGGATCTAAGGTCTAGCTTGGAGAATACCGTGGCTCCATGGAGTTCATCTAAAAGCTCATCAATCAAGGGCATAGGAAAACGGTCCTTGATGGTTACGTCATTCAATCTCCTATAATCGACACAAAATCGCCATGAACCATCTTTCTTTTTTACCAATAATATAGGAGCAGCAAACGGACTGTGGGAGTGTTGTATAAGGTTGGATTCAAGCATTTCTTGGGTAAGTTGTTCGACAACCGCTTTTTGCATATAAGGGACCTTGTAGGGGTTTTGGGATGGAGGTAAAACATTTGGTTTAAGGGGTATCCTGTGATCTAAAGACCTTGTAGGTGGCAGTTCTGTGGGCACTTGAAACACATCAGCATATTCATTTAGAAGTGAAACAATTTCAGGATGCATGCTTGGTACCTGAGTGGACTCTGTAGTGATTGCAAAGAGCTGTCCCATGAAACAAGGTGTATGTTTCTTAATGAATTTGGAGATACCCTTGGCCTCTAGGAGATGAATTGATCCTTCATTGGTGGTACCCTGCAGAATCACTGATTTGCCCTTAATCATAAGAGTGAGTTGAAGCTTCTGTAAGTTGATTACGATGTCTCCAAATGGCTTAAGTCAATCTCCCCCCAAGACCATGTCATAGCCACCAAGAGGAAGCACCCTTACGGTTCCTTCAAACAACAAATCCTGCATTGTCCACTGAAGATTGTTGCAAATAGCACTACTTATGAGCTGTTGTCCATTGGCCACCCGGACGATCATTTGTGGAGTCATTTGAGTGGGCTAATTGGTTGCTTTAATCACTCTTGGATCAATAAAAGAATGTGTGCTTCCCGTATCAATTAAGATGGATATGATCCTCTTCTTTAATTTGCCCTTAAGTAGTAAGGTATTGGCTGAGAAACTGCCATGGATAGCATGTAATGACACCTCCATTTCGGACTGAATTTCTTGAACTAAGTCGTCTGTGTGAATACTAACTTCAGCATTCTCTTCAGAGAATTCATCATCTGGTACAATGAGGTAGAGATGTTGCTGCTTGCACACATGGCCCTGTCTGTATTGCTCGTCACAGTGATAGCACAACCCTTTTTCTCTCCTCATTCTCATGTGAGCCTGGGTCATTCTTTTAATGGGTGGTATATAGGGTGTATATGAAGACTTATTTTGGTAAGAATTTGGATTTCCTGTCCTGATTTGGCTACTTGTATGGCCACTGTTGTTGGAGGACTGATTAGTAGCACTAGGCTTGTTGGCTAATTGAGAGTTGGTTGAATGCTGAACTGGCTGAGTTCCAGACTTGGGATAGACAGTAGAATACCCTGGATTTCTTTTCCAGTAAGGGTGATGGTCTACGGAGGATTCATGCATCCTAGCCAAGGTGAAAGCCTGGATTAGTGTAGTGGGTTTAAACATCTGAACCACTGCTTTTATGTCGGGTTTGAGTCCACTTAAGAAGCTCATTATAAAATAAGCAGGGTCCAAGTGCTTGTTGTGGTTGATCATGAGGGATTTTAATTCCTCAAATCGATCGAAGTAGTCCTCCACGGATGACTCTTGTTTGAGTTTATTGAATGTCCCAACAAAGTTATCTGAAATTGAATCCTCAAAACGTTCACAGACGTCCTGGATGAAAGAGGTCCATTGGAGACTTTCGTTACACACCTGGTAGTCTAGGAACCAGACTTCTGCTCTCCCATTCAGATGTAGTGAAGCAATTGCCACCTTGTTCTCATTCCCCACTTGATAAAAATCAAAATACCTCTCACATTTTTTTACCCAAGCACGCGGATTCAATCCATCGAAATAAGGAAATTCCAGTTTAGGGATTTTAGAAAACATACCGTTACTCTCCATGGGAATACGGAGAGTGGTTCCTGGGTGGAACTCCCTGGATTCACTGACCTGTGAACCAGGTATAGTACTTCCTTCAGCAACTGTTGGCTCGGGCCGAGAGTTCATCAACTGGATCAACTGTTCCATCCGTGCTTCCATACGCTGACTCTGTGTTTCACTCGCCATGGATAGTCGTTTCAACTCCGCTTTCATGAGTTCCATTTGGCCGGTTGTTTCCAATTGTGTCTTCTTCATCTCCTTTACCAAGTTCTCCAACTCCTTTGCCCTTGTTTCCATACTGTGTTTAGATAAGGATCCTGAACTAAGCTCTGATACCAAATGTCACAGTTGTGACTTCCAGAGAAAAACTCAATTTAGAATTGAAGATAGAATTGAAGAGGAACCAGATGTATTACTGAACCAGAGAAGGTTTTACAAGCCTAGACTCACTTGGATCCAAGATCCCAATTAAAACTCAGACAAAAAGATACCTCTCTCTGTTCCAGAGCTCTCTCTTTATAGCTGAATTCCTAACAGAAATTTGAAAGGGCTAATCCCAGCTAGACACGTGGACAATTCTGTTCCACTAAAACCATAACAAAAATTACAAAACAACCCTTAATTTTCAAATTGAATAACCTTTGGCGCCAACTCTTCGCGCTCTTTTTTTCAGCCCCATATTTCCCATTTCTTGTTCTCAGATCATGACACATAACACAAAGAACGCTAAGGATTACAGGCGAGGAGGAGGAGGAGGAATTCGATATGTAGTGCAGAGAGCAAACACGTCTTGGTGACACTGAGAACTTTCTGTAAGTAGTGTTTTTTGAAATCTCCATAATCTCTAGTTTTTTTTTTTTTGAGCATCTGGGTATCTTTAATTCAGGCGAAATCGCCACCCCTTTTCGTGGCTTTTCATTGGGGAAGTTTTTGTTTCATAGATGTTCATAGCGGCCATCTAGTTACTTCTTGTGATCTTGGTTTTTGAAGTAACTTTGATGTGTATGAGCTCTGGGGTTTCAATAATTTGGGTGGAATCATCCCCTGTTCATTTATTGTATTTCTGGAGCTGAATATGAGACTATATTGTTTACTTGGTTGGGTTCATATTCTTGAATCTTGATCATATAGTTTTTATGCTTTGGGACTTCTCTAATTTAAACGTATACCTTACAATATAGCTTCACAATGAGATAATATCTTATGGCATTGTGAGTTTAATGCCAATTGAGCTTTTGGGTGTCTCTACTTCAGATGTTAAGCTCTTTATTTTGTTTCAGGTATTTTGCATTGGATTTTTTTTTTTTTTTTTTTGGTGTTGTAGCTTATACGGAACAGTCTAATGATTTTTTCGGTATTTCTTATGAATTACAGGCATTATGTAGTAGTTCTGAAAGTCCAAAAGAGTGCTCAAGAGTCAAGGCTACTCTTGGAATTGGCAATATACTGGGCACCGATTCTTAAACAACTAGCTCAGGGTGACTCACACCATAATAAAGTGTGTTGTCAAACTCGTTGATCATTTCAAGCACATGGGACAGAATGAATAGTATCAACTATCAAGTGCTCCGACTACCGTCAAATGCATCTTCACTGCATCTTCACATGGTTACGTTATCCTATTTGTTGGATTCAGATTATTTGCATCACACGCTTTTGCCCATGATTGACCCATTGGAAGGCTCTACAAATGGGGTGCTTTCTCATTCTTCCTGAGCATCAAGGTTAAAACCTGTTTTTGAGTCCGAACCACTCAAAGATGTTAAGAGTTTCAAGGCAAAACGAACAACTCATGATTGTGCAGGGAAGGATGTTGCTGAGAGAATTGAACTGGATCCCAGAGTAGCTGAAGTTGTAGATTCAACTGTTGATGTTAACGAACTGGTTCAGGGCCACATTAAATGTTGATGGGGCCTTTAAAAAAAATAATGATGGGATGGGACAAAGAATGATGGACAAGAAACCAGAGTCATAGGAGAGTGAGCTGTTGTTACCTGTCAATCTTAAGTACAAATTGGTTGATTTTTGCATGGTGGAATTTTAAACAATTCACTAGTTATTCTAACAATGACAGCATAGGTTTGCTATACTTCTTTTGGATGCAATTTCAGCTAGCATGCACCTGTTTCAGCTAGCAACAGGTGATGTTATTTTCATTCAACATACTGTGGTGGCAACTTTGACAGGGACGAGGTGCGAATGCTTCTTTTATCTCATATTTATTTTTATTTTTAAAACTTGTTTATGTTATTTGTCTATTCTCTTCGGCATGGTCCTTGTCTTGCTATACTTCTTGTAGATGCAATTTCAAGTTTTTTATTTTTGTTATTCACTTGCAATTTATGCACGATGCCAATCTACCCTAGATTAATCAATAAAAAAACTCTCTAGAAAATTCAAATAGTTCAATATGATTCTCAAATTTAAGAACTTTAGTTTCACATTACAATATCTTCCTCATAGAGGGTTGTATGAACAATTCCTATTCTACATTTACTGAAACAACTCCTAATCAGACACCAATGTTTAAAATACTAGTGAGCCTAAACTAGAAATCTAGTGGAAACTCCCTACTTTGGTTGCAAAGAGGATATATAAGAGATTTTGTCATGTCTCCGATAATAGTAAGAAGTTCCATGATCTTTGATGGGATTTGGCGTCCACATCCAATGTTATCAAAAGCCGTCAAATCTACTTGACTCGCGAGCCAAATCTAATTAGAGGCGTAAGGGTTTGAAGTGATTCATTGAATCATAGGGTCAAAACTCTATTGACTGGAGATGATATGCAAGGGGAAAAAAACAAGATGTTTAGTAGCCTAGAAACATTGGTGGAGGTGGTGATGCATAATTGAATCCAATATTTGGTGGCAAGACAACATTAGGTAGTGGAGGGGGGGTAATGGGCGGAGGAGATGGAGAAGGATAGGGTGGTGGCGGGGAGTGAACTGAAGGTGGAGATTGGATGGGTAGTGGGGGTGAATAAATTGGGGTTGGAGGAGAATGAATTGGATGTGGTGGTGGAGAGAGCAATGGTTGTGGTGGTGGTGAGTACACTGGAGGTGGAGGGGAGTGCACTGGTGGAGGAGGTGATGGGGATGGCTTGGGGCTAGGTGTTGAACTTGGCTGTGGCTTTGGGTTGGGTGGCTTGGGAGTAGGCGTTGGAGTCATTGGTATTGGAATTGGTTTGGGATTGGGAGTGGGTGTTGGAATCTTTGGTGTTGTAGGTGGTTGTGGTCTTGGGCTGGGTGGATTTGGAGTAGGCACTGATGCCTTTGGTGTCGGTGGTGCCTTTGGTGTCAGTGGTGGCTGTGGTTTTGGGCTGGGTGGAATTGGAGTGGGCATTGGTGCCTCTGGTGCTGGTGGTGGTTGTGGTTTTGGGCTTGGTGGATTGGGAGTGGGTGTTGGAGCCTTTGGTGTTGGTGGTGGTTCTGGTTTTGGACTTGGTGGATTAGGAATGGGCACTGGAGTCTTTGGTGTCTGTGGTGGTGGTTCTGATTTAGTGCTTGGTGGATTGAGAGTTGGCATTGGAGTTTTTGGTGTTGGTGGTGGTTCTAGTTTTGGGCTTGGTGGATTGGGAGTTGGCACTGGAGTCTTCGGTGTTGGTGATGGTTCTGGTTTTGGGCTTGGTGGATTGGGAGCGGACACTAGAGTCTTTGGTGGCTGTGGTTTTGGGCTTGTTGGATTGGGAGTTGGCACTGGAGTCTTTGATGTTGGAGGCGGTTCTAGTCTTGGGCCTGGTGGATTAGGAGTGGGCATTGGAGCCTTTAGGTTTGGTGGATTGGTAGTTGGCACTGGAGTCTTTGGTGTTGGTGGTGGTTTTGGTTTTGGGCTTGGTGGATTGGGAGTTGATATTGGAGTCTTTGGTGTCGGTGGTGGTTCTGATTTTGGGCTTGCTGGATTAGGTGTGGGCATTAGAGCCTTTGGTGTTGGCGATGGTTGTGGTTTTGGGCTAGGTGCATTGGGGATTGGTGTTGGTGTTGGTTCTGGTTTTGGGCTAGGTGGTGGTTGTGGTTTGGGAGTGAGAGTTGGAGTCTTTGGTGCTGGTATTGGTTGTGGTTTTGGGCTGGGTGGCTTCGGAGTTGGAGTCTTCGAAATTGGTTGTGGTTTGGGGCTGGGTGGCTTGGGAGTGGGAGCTGGATATTTCGGTGGTGGAGATGGATTTGGTTTTGAGCGAGTAAGAGGCTTGGATGGTGGTTTGCTTGGTTTTGGAGAAGGTCGTGGCATTGGTTTTGGCGACGGTGTAGGTTTTGGAGAAGGAGAACTACCCCCACCACACTTGGACTTGCTGCAATCAACAGGTCGGTTCACGACTTGAGAACATGTCCTTGAATCCTTTTGTCTTGCTCGATCATGCAAGCAATTGCTAGTATCGTCAAAGAACATGTTCGAGTGGGATGAAGGCACACATTCTACTGCCTCACCATTAAAGTAATTATAAGCAAATGTTAAGTTTGCCAAGTTAGGCAACTTGCAAATGTTGTTTGGAACAAATCCAGTGAGTTTGTTGTATGACAGATCCAATACCTCCAAGCTTTTCAAATTAGAAAAGGTCTTTGGCAAGACTCCACTAAATGAATTTGAGCTAGCACTAAATATTGTTAACTTTCCAAGTGACCCAATCTCTGAAGGAAAACAACCTGAGAGGTCATTATTCAACACAATTATCTCATTCAACGTGTTCCCCATCTGGCCAATGCTGCTAGGAATGCACCCTGTGAATTTATTATTAGCCAGAACCAAAGCCGAGACAGTTGAGTTGCCCAGATTCTCTGGGATGTTAGAATCAAATCGGTTATCATTCAAGAACAACACGTCAAGTTCCTTGTTAAAAAGATGATAAGGTAATTGACCTTCAAAATCATTGAACCTTAGATCAAGATACCTAAGTGCATGAATGGATAGTACTACCTCGGGGAAAGGACCAACAAAGCGATTATTACTGACATCCAGCTCATAGAGAAGAGTTAGCCTAGAGAAGCTTTTCGGGATAATCCCACAAAACCGATTTGAATTGATATGAAAGAGTGCAATATCGATCAAGAGGCCTAGCTCAACGGGAAGGTACCCGGCAATGTCTTCCCCATTAATATCAATACCAGCAACAACAGTCAATTTATCATCATCTAGTGCTGGTGCACAAAACACACCGTTGTAGGCACACACATCGGCACCAACCCAATTCTCAGTTACTTTCTTTGGGTCAGAGTAAATTGCCTTTTTCCATGCTTGTAATGCAACATAGGCTCGTTTGAGCCTAGCATTTCCAAAAATTAGCTTGATGTCTATTTCTTGTTCATAGTTATCAGGAATGTCTCCATTTACAGGAATATTTAGCAGTTGCCGACGGGCAATGTAAGAGACTTGGGCGTCGGTGAGAGCAAAGGAATGGGAGACAAAGAATGAAACTATAATGAAGAGAGATAGTAAGCTTAATCCTCTACCTGAGGTCTGCATTTGGGGAGGGTTGTGACACCCCATTGCCTTGAACATCCAGGATTCTGGACTGGAGAAGGATTGCTATAAGTATTGGTTATTAGGGATTTGAGGGGTAATGACAAATTTCTGCTTTAATTAGTGTTTGATATCAGTTGGTTCATAGTGTGTATAGGAGATTTTGTTGGTTGTTCTTTTTGTGTTATTTGTTGGTTACAAAGTAAGGATGATAAGTTCTTGTATAACCTGAGATTGTGCTCAATGTGCTAAGTTTAGAGAGGGTTTTGACAGGTGCCTTAGTTTAGACAAGAAATTGAAGAGCGAAGACCTAGCTAACGGTCTATCTGAAACATTAGTCAAAATACGTTTTTTGTGAACCATTTTAGATGAATGTGCTCTTTGAGCATGTCACTTTTCAGCGTAATTGTCGCTGTATTTTTTAGGTTAATCCCACACACATGGAACACAATGATAAATCATGATTTAATTTTTGAGCTTCTCATCGTAATTAAAATCCCAATTGCGAATTATAGCATTTTTAAAATAAGGGGATAATTTCATGTTGGAGTGCCATGTCGCACGTTATAATTTGACGAAGAACGTCATCAAGTAATTTAAAACATGATTAGATAGATTTGTTTAGAGACTTAGTGACATTAGTAATTACAATAACACTAACAATAAAAACCATGCATGTTTTGCATTGGCCAGCTTAAAATATATTTCTTTCTAAAAAAAGACTTAATTATTCATTAGGTGTATTGTATAAACTACAATATAATATGGGTTGGTGTTATATTATTTTTATTTTGTCTTGATTTTAATGTTGTGTGATTTGAAACTTGGAACCAAATTAAGAAACACTTACAAAGTTTTCTCTATAAAAGATCAAAACATAAAAAATTTCATGTCTTCCAATTAAATTTTTATTTTAAATTTCTTATGATGTTTGATAAGTTTTTCTATTGAGTGAAAATGAAGGTATATTAATATTATTTATTTATATATTTATTTAATAATTGGGTCGGTTCCATGTAAGCCCAAGTAGGAGTCCAATAAGTTTAGGATTTTATTGGAGTTTTGCTTTGATTTGCTTAAATAGGTTAGAAATTAAGATTGTAGTCAGTTTTTGAAGTTTAGAGAATTATTATCAAAGTAAAGAAACTCTGTCAATTAAAGTTTCTAGATATTCGTTTTTTCTTCCACTGTTTAAACCTATCCATTTTGGTATCAGAGTTGTAAAATTTTTGGACAAAGAAGTCGCCTAAGGGAATGGGAGTCACCAATGTAAGGATATAGCACATAGAGAAAGCCCTTGCGGACATCTCGGAGCAGTTGACTGTTGTCTTGGTTCATGAAGAACCTAAAGCTATCTGTGAAAAAACACGCCATGAGACTGGACAACGAGATGTGATCTTTTTAGATACATATGAAGAAGAGAAGGCAATCTCTAGTGCTATTGATTGGAAAAATGTGCCTACGTTTGATAACTACGAAGATGAGCAAGATGAATCTGACCTTTCAGAGTCAAATATTCAGGCTATCCTAGTTATCGCGTTGTGAGGCCATAAAACCCCACGCTACTGATTTGGAGGAACAAACTCGGTAGTTGGCAACAATGTTTTTTACAAAGATGATCGAAAGAAAAAATGGGTGGCTGTGGAGAACAATCGTAATTTCCCTGATTTGTTCGAAGTCCCTATGTCTAAGGTTGCTAGAGAAACGAATTATGCGAATAGCAAGTTGCAATTTGCACAAAATCCCCAACAAATTGTTCTCGAACAAAATATTCAAAAAAATATTGGTGACAACCCAAACCCTACCCCAATCAACAAAAGAAGAGAAGATAGATGAGGAATTAGGGAGAGGGCGTACTTGATTCAGACCATCGTCTAAGCAGGGTTGCCACCGTTCATTAGCAACAGCTTGCAATTCCATCGTGTCGGCCTATGACGTTGCAGATCAATCAAAATCTTCGCCGGAATGACGAGCTATTCCACTATCAACGGTTGGATGAACTGATTCCACGTTGCCCATTTGTATGACATTGTCGACCATCTTAATCTTCTTCCTATGATCAAAACGCTGGGACAAATCATGCAAGAATGAATTCGGAAAGAGTGATTTATTGGCACCCCAACCATCGGTCAATAGCACCACACTTGCTTGATCCTATTCATATGAGGATGTTGTTATTCCTTGCCATTGCACTGACTCTGTGATACCCCAAGCTTCAGGCTCTAATGATTTTGATGAGGAAGTTATTTACCAATGTAGGACAAGTTATGTACCACCACGTGACAGAGCTTATGACTTCGATTTGGACTTATATGAACCACCACAACAAGCCAATTTTCGTCCAACCAATCAAATGAGATGATTCAATCATGATGTTTATGGAGTTGAAGATTATTTTGATATTTGCGTGTTACTTTGGATCATTTTTTATAGAATTAAAATTGCAAATAGACAAAACAGTAATTCAAAGAAATAAATTTACGATAAAATCAAATAAACAAAATAAATTCACTTTCTTCAATCAACTGTCTAACAATGAACACCCCACGCCTTATTTATAATTGCCCTAACTTCTCTGGCAAGCAAACAAACCTAAATCTAATTGGAAATCAATGCCCTAACTATTATGTGTTGTTACTAAATAAACTCAATTACAATATTACTAATACGAACCCGCTTACATCAACCTTCCCGGGTTGAAAAAATTCGTCATCGAGCTTGAAGTTGAAGAAGGTTGATGAACACAAACAAACACTTAGAAAGCACATGGTGAAGTGCATAGGCAAAAGTCGACCTCAAACTTTTCTTTTGTAGTTGTTTGCACCCCAAAGAATCAAATGAAAAACTGAGTACCAAAATAAAGTCCAATAAGAATCCTGAGCTCTCAATGGATCCACTGAATGTTGTGTGCAAACTTGTCCTCAAAATTCGCATAAAATTGACCCAAATTGGATTCGAAAATTCATCCTGCAGTGGTATGTGTGTTGTCTTGTGATGGTGAACAACCGGATCATAAAACTTACTA
Source organism: Berberis vulgaris (assembly GCA_963556465.1). Classification (NCBI taxonomy): domain Eukaryota; kingdom Viridiplantae; phylum Streptophyta; class Magnoliopsida; order Ranunculales; family Berberidaceae; genus Berberis; species Berberis vulgaris. The sequence continues at coordinate 12,979,274 of OY747135.1, forward strand.
GAACCTGTAGCTCGTTGTGGTACACGTCCATCCATTCGGCTGCAAATAGTGGCTAGGCCAGTTGAATAGTAAGCAATGTGTGGTGGTATTACCGGGTTGCTGGGGTGTAAGTAGCCTGATGGGACCAGGGAATTAAGTAAAAAATAATGGGCATGGACTGAAATAAAAATTGGAACATGACTGGTTTTAAAGATTTTTCTTCTCTTCTTCATGATTTGAAACCAGTGTTCTATAAATTGGTAGGCGAGCGGCGGACTTGGCTATTTATTTGTATTATAATTTATATTTTATAAAAGTTAAGCATAATAGCATGTAAATTACTTTCAATTCAATGCCAAGATACATATGCAGAATGTATTAAAAAATAGTCTTAATGTGTTAATTTTTTCCAAACTGGAATAAAAAGAATAAAAAATTTTCAAAATCCAACCCAGGCAACTATGCAGTTAATGTGGAAAGCGGTCAGGACCGCATTACGATTTTTCATAATTATGAGGGACTAAGCGGAATTATGCGGACATTTTTTCAAAGTATATATTTTTAAAATTTAATCATAGTCATAGATTACAAAATAAATAATTAATCAAAAGGGTGTAAATATGTAATCATAGTCATATATTATTTTACTAATTAATCAAATGAATTTAATTTTGCAGGTTGGAACACCTATAGTTACCTGGACCGCTTTTTACCGTTTTTAACTGTTTTTTACCGCTTTTGACCGATTTTTCTGGTTCCGTTTAAAGCTGGCCGAGTCAACCCTGTGCGGTTCGGTCCAGCCCGCATACCGATTTTTGGCCGCATTAATAGCACAGCCAGGCAGTCGCCTAGTGCCTAGCCCCCTCCCCCCCCCCCCCCCCCCCCCCCGGGCCTAGCAGGATTTTTAGAACACTGATTGAAACAAGTAGATGAGTGTTTGATGGCTACGAGGAGTGGAAGGAAGGTGTTGGCTGCAATCGACTAATTTTGAGGAGAGGGGGATTTCGGTGGAGGACAAGGGGTGGATAGCAATTGTGGGAGGTGATCGAACAGGATGGAGGAGGAGGGAAGGGTCGATCGAAGGAGACAAGAGGTGGGGTGGCGGAGGAGGCGCCAGGGGGGGTCGATCGAATTGTTGAGGACGAACAAGAAGTTTATCGATCTATGGAGTGCACTGGAAGGCGCGGTCGAGGAGGTTGGGAGTCAGAGGTGGCGATTGATGAAATTTTAGTTTTTTTCTTTTTTCATGTTTTTCAATCAAATGTGGTTTCCTCTTTGAAACTACAGTGTTTTGGATGAGGGGAGGAATCCTAGCGATTGACTGTTGTATGCGGAAGAGGTAGGTGATCAATCTGTATTGGGGCCTGTGGGTTGCGATCGATTTACCCAGTGAGTGGTGGGAGTTGATCAATGAGGGTGATCGACTGGGTTAGGTTGCCTGGGGGAGAGAGCCTGCGATGACTCACTGGTCTGTTGCCTGTGTCGCAGTAGTCGACGGGGAGGGTTGCAGGCCCTGTCGTTGGCGGTGGTGCTATTTGGGGTCCATTGGCCTATCTACCACCAGCCATAAATTCTGCCAACATCACTTCCATCCTCTTAAAGGTTTCAATATTTTCTTCCATCTTTTGTTCCAGCTCTGCGAGTTGGTTTTTCCAATATTCATCTCTAGTTCTCTCATGTTCAAGTTTTTGCATCCAAGGAACTAGTCGCAGATTTTCATTCTTCCATGGCCTCAATTGCCTTGGATCTTTCTTCATTTGTCATCTTCCTAGCCTTGTCTTCTGCTACACGTCCGATTTTGTCTTTGTCATGCAAAGGAGCACTTCGGTTCTGATACTAATTGATAGAATTAAAATTGCAAATCAACAAGAATTGAAAGACAAAACAGTAATTGAAAGAATAAATCTACGATAGAAATCAAATAAACAAAATAAATTCTCTTTCTTAAGTCAATTGTTAACAATAAACAACCTACACCTTATTTATACTGTCCTAACTTCTTTGGCAAACAAACAAACTTAATTCTAATTGGAAATCAATACCCTAATTATTATAGACTATTACTAAATAGGCCCAGTTACAATATTGCTAATACTAAAATTACTAAAAGATCCCGCTTACGTAAGTTTTATTAGTTGTTTGCAATGTGTGCAACATGGTGATATTAGATTAGATGTGCCTACTTATGTTGGTCCTGGTGACACTGATGTTTTGTTTATTGGGTTGACCAAATGGACAAGGTTTTGGAATATAAGTCTCTAATAGGTATTAAGTTGTGCGTTTAGTTGCAACAAGGTTATAGGGTACCACATCTAATTGGTGGAGAGATTTGAATACAGAGAGACAATTTTGGGGGTAGGCACCAGTTCGAACTTGGCCTAAAAAATGAAAAAAAATTATAACATGCTTTCCTCAAAGATTATCGCATAAACTTATACGGTTTCTGAATACACTGAAATTTTTTGTCTTTTGATTACCATCATAGCAGAAGCTGAGCAATATGCTAAGAAGGTCGAAGCACATTCACAATATCATTTGACTACTCCAGTTACATCTCTAACAACTTTAATCCCTTCAACATCTATTAAACCAGTTACACGTAATGTTGATTACAATCCTAATTTCAAATGTTTCGGATGTGGACAAGTTGGTCATCTTCGTCGAGATTGCCAGACGAAAAAGATTACCCTTATTGCAGATGGAGATCAATTGATTGTTGATGCTTCCCCTCCTCAGGATGACACCACAGATCATGAGGTGCATGAGCACATTTCTTTGGTCGTTAATGGCTTGGTTGACAATGGCTCGAGCTTTTTCGAAGTGGGGGAAATGATGGTGTATTAGTATTATTTATTTATTTATTTTAATTCTTTAATAATTGGGCCAGTCCAATGTAAGTCGAAGTAGGAGTCCAATAAAGTGAGGGTTTTATTAGGGTTTTGCTTAAATAAGTTAGAAATCAAGTTTATAGTCAGTTTTGAAAGTTTAGAGAATTATTATCATGTAAAGAAACTTTGTCAATTCAAGTTTCTGGTTTATTTGTTTTTGCTTCCGTTGTTCAACCTATAGATAAATATAAGTTTTTGATAGGTATCTCAATTAAATTTTAATTTAAGTTTCTTCTTGTGACTTTAATGAATTTTCTTTTGGGAGGAACATATTTTGTTATAGTAAAAGTTGGGCCATTTGCTCTAACTAGTTAAGCAAAAACCGGAAACAAAAATCAAATTTGAGAATGTGGGTGGTTATGATGATCTAAATGAAATTAAACTTTTGGAAGGAGTTAAAACTAAAAAAGAAGGTATGTTTTTAATTTTTTTAAATTTTTTTTTTTTAAAAGAACCAGATTTTTAATTTAAAAGAGTAGAAGAGATGCAAATAGGAGGGAAAGATATTGTGTGAGTGTGTAACTCAGAAGAAATGTAGGATGAAAACTCAATAACAAACAGTATCATATGGATGTGAAAGAGTCAAAGATACATCCTTTGCTTGTTTCCAAGAATCAAGATTGGCCATATGCTCAAAGCATTTGTTTAGTCCCTTTTTTTTTTCTAAAAAATTAAGAGATTTTTCTTCTTTCCAAAGCCAAGTTCCCGTGGGGTGTTACTTGGGGAGTCTTATAGGATCAACCTTTTAATGTGTGCATTTTTAACTGGGATAGGCTTGTCTTTTTGTAATTGAGGTGTGTGGCCTCCCCTCTCTTCAGCTAGTTGACCTCTCAGTCAATAGTTGGTGTATCTTTTTTTTTTTTTTTTTTCATAATTAATATATTGCCTGATTGTTTTGCGGATAAAAAAAGAGTTCCCATGGGCGTGAGATTCCCACAAGAAGGAAAAAAAAATTAAGTACGGGAAGCTTTGTGTATAGATTATGATGAATTACAAATGCCAAATAGGATCGCCCTCCTCCTTGATGTACCTTTTAATATTTAATAATTTGTTGTTAACATAGGGGTACATCAAGCGAAACACTAGTTGATTATCGTGGATTTTATAACGTAATTCATATTCTCACAATATCAAGTATCCAGTTGGTTATCTTTGTTGGGTTAGTGGTGTTGGTTTGAATAGTCTCATTTCCCTATCTGATAAGGTGGAGTTGTCATGAAAAAACATAAAGGATGGTTTGTCATGAAAGAACATAAAGGGTGGTCCGCTGTCTACTAGTAATTAGGCCTTTTGGATAAAATCCACACCGGAGGCTTAAGATGAGGGCTTGGTGTAGTAGGTGTTTAAGTTTGGGTCTGTATCATTGCTATGTATAGTGAATCCAGGGATGCGTATGTGCACAACGCGCCAACAAATGGCATCCAAGTCAATGTTTTGGGTGAGACTTGGTGTGGTGGTGGTGCCAGGAGACCACACCAACTTACCTATTTACTAGTCTATGTTTTTTATTGGTCTTATAGTAATTTTTAGCTAGGATTGATTTTTGAAAAGAAACCAAATGAATAAAATCACATCACAGACAAATAAATTGTCAAAGTCTTCTATATTCTATATTTTTCTCTAGCTATCGCTATCATGGATAGGAAAATAGCAAGCAAGATAATTACTTTAGTAAACTTAATTCAAATGTCATAATGTATTAGAGTAAACATGTGAATGAGATCGAAGGGTCACGGGATTTTGGATAGCATATATATAGTCATGCTGATAACATATTATGTTGCAAATTAGAAATAATACAAATAAAAGTTGGAAATGAGAGCAGATAAGGCTTTGTTTTCTCCAGTCTAAGTTCCTTTTATCCATCTTCAATATCATTTGCTTATTATAGGCATGGATGGACATGAGGATGGGTCGTGAATTTTGTTAATAACAAGTAATCCTTGGTACCTTTTGTAGGTAATAAATAATTGCCCACACCACCTATTTACAATAGACACTAGAAATCATAAAATACGTTTTGATATATGACCTCGAGATGTATATAAATATACATACATTGCCCGCTGGGGTTGCAAAGTCAAGTTTTCCAATAATTGTGATTCAAAGTCCAATAGGAGTACAACCAGGTTGGAGTCAAAATAACCCAAGTTACTTAGTAGCCTGGAAACATTGGTGGAGGTGGTGATGCGTATTCAAATCCAATATTTGGTGGCAAAACCACTTTGGGTAGTGGAGGGGGGAGAACAGGAGTAGGAGTAGGAGGAGATGGAGTGGGAGATGCTGGTGAGTGAACTGGTGGTGGTGGTGAGAAAACTGGAGGAGGAGATTGGACTGGTGGAGGTGAGTGAATTGGTGTTGGTGGAGGTGGAGAGTGAACTGGGGCTGCTGGAGGTGGCGAGTGAACTGGGGCTGGTGGAGGTGGTGAGTAAACTGGAGCTGGTGGAGGTGGAGAGTGAACTGGCGTTGGTGGAGGAGGTGAGTGAATTGGTGGTGGGGGTGAGAAAACTGGAGGAGGTGGAGATTGGGTTGGTGGAGGTGGTGACTGAACTGGTGGTGGGGGTGAGAAAACTGGAGGAGGTGGAGATTGGGTTGGTGGAGGTGGTGACTGAACTGGTGGTGGGGGAGAGAAAAGTGGAGGTGGAGGAGATTGAACTGGTGGAGAAGGTGAGTGAACTGGGGCTGGTGGAGGAGATTGGTGAACTGGAGCTGGTGGAGGTGGTGAGTGAACTAGAGCTGATGGAGGTGACGAGTGAATTGGGGTTGGTGGAGGAGATTGGACTGTTGGAGGTGGTGATAGAGATTGGACTGGTGGAGGTGGAGAGTGAATTGGAGCTGGTGGAGGCTGTGAGTGAACTGGGGCTGGGGGAGGTGGCGAGGGAACTGAGGCTGGTGGAGGAGATTGGATTGGTGGAGGTGGAGAGTGAACTGGAGCTGGTGGAGGAGATTGGATTGGTGGAGGTGGAAAATGAACTGGAGCTGGTGGAGGCGACGAGTGAATTGGGGCTGGTGGAGGGGATTGGATAGGTGGAGGTGGTGAGTGGGTTGGTGGAGGAGATTGGACTTGTGGAGGTGGTGAGTGAACAAGGGCAGGTGGGGAAGATTGGACTGGTGCAAGTGGCGGGGAGTGTACTGGAGCTGGTAGTGGGGGTGAGTAAACTGGAGGTGGAGAAGAATGAACCACTAGTGGAGGTGACTGAACTGGAGCTGAGGGTGTCTGAACTGGAACTGGGGGTGACTGAATTGGTGTTGGAGGAGAGAGCACTGTTTGTGGGGTTGATGGAACTGGGGAAGGAAAGTCACTTCCACCGCACTTGGCCTTGCCACAATCAACAGGCTGGTTCACTACTATAGAACATGTCTTTGGATCCTTTTGTCCTGCTCTATTGGGCAAGCAATTGCTATTGTCATCATAGTACACATTCGAGTTCGAAGAAGCAGCTACACATCCTGGCTCCTCACCATTAAAAAAGTTATCCTCGAAGGTGAAGTTTGCCAAGTTGGGCAGTTTGCAAATATTGTCAGGAACAAACCCAGTGAGTTTATTGTGTGCTAGATCCAGCACTTCCAAGTTCTTCAAATTGGAAAAGCTCTTTGGCAAAATTCCAGTTAATGAATTTGACCGAACACTGAGTACTGTTAAGTTGGTGAGCAACCCAAATTCCATAGGCATACAACCCCCAAGGCCGCTATCAATGATCATTAGCTCATTTAAAGTGTTTGCCATGTTGCCAATGCTGGCTGGAAGGCATCCACTGAATTTATTGTTAGCCAGAACTAAAACTGAGACCGTTGAGTTTCCTACATTCTCAGGGAGGCTAGAATCAAATCGGTTGTCATTCAAAAACAACGCATCAAGTTTTATGTTAAAGAGCTGAGGAGGCAATTTGCCTTCAAACTCGTTGAACCTGAGATCAAGATACTTAAGTTCAGCCAGTTCCAGTACTACATCAGGGAAGGGGCCAACAAAACGGTTGTTACTAACATCCAGCTCATAGAGAAGTTTTAGCTTAGATAAGGTTTTTGGGAGAACCCCACAAAACCGATTTGAATTGAGATGAAGGAGAGCAAGATCGGTCAAGAGGCCTAGCTCAGCGGGCAGGTACCCAGCAATGTCAGCTTCATTCAAATCAAGACCAGCAACGACTGTCAACTTCGCATCATCTAGAGCTGGTGCACAAAATACACCGTTGTAGGCACACACATCGGCACCGACCCAATTCTCAGTTAATTTCTTTGGGTCGGAGTAAATTGCCTTTTTCAATGCTTGGAGTGCAACATAGGCTTGTCTGAGCTTAGGATTGGCAAAAGCCAACTTGGGATCTATATCATACTTGGATTCATCAAGGATATCTCCACTTACTTGAAACTGTAGTAATTGTCGACGGGCAATGAAAGAGGCTTGGGCATCGGTGAGAGCAAATGAATGGACTGCAAATGATGAAACAAGGAGGATTGCTAGTAAACAAAATCCTCTTCCTGAGGCCTGCATTTTTTAAATTAATGCAGTGCCTCACTTTATTCTTATTGCCTTGGATGCTGCCCAAGGCTGCTATGGAGGATTGAGGGAGAAGGCATCGCTATAAATATTGACTTTGTAGGGTATTCGGGGAGTATCCTCTCAACAATTTATCCATTTATTTAGTATTTTTCAGTTGGTCATGTTATTTTTAGGGAGGTCTGTTGTTGGTTACAAATGAATGGATGATAAGTTCTTTTAGGTCCTGAAATTCTTAGTTTAGGCAAGAAACATAACAGCAGTAGGCCAAGTCTAACTGTTTTTTAAGCATTTTATCCAAGTTTTAAGTGTATTGTACAGGTTAATTCTTTCTGTCCCTTTGTTTCTCTTGTTTTTTTTTAGTGTAATTGATATGATAATTTATGGACAAGTTTTATTTTTTGAGCCCATTTACTAAACCCAAAATTTAAGTTATTCATGAAGTGAAATCTGTACTATTAAGTTAATTCAGTATTCATCCCCTAATTGGTCTAGGAGATGTACAGGATCAGGTGGAATTAATAGGCTAGCTTTCTCAAAATATTTTTCTCTACCTCTCACGAAATGATAATGATCCATTCCTACTGAATTAGTTAACCATCAATGTCAACATATCTATCAATGTGTTAATTAATGTCCTACTTCAGAACATAAGGCAACTTAGAGAAAAATGTATGATAAAGATCCACAATTAAGTACGAGTAATACGTATTGGAAAGCAAAAACAAGTAACATGGAAAACTATCTCCTATTTTTCTCTAGCTGTTTGTGCAATTGGAATTGATTGTAGTGAAAGCCCCAAATCAAACCTTACTTTGAAACTATTTCTCTTATAGTCCATTTGAATCAGCAGAAACCATTGTTTTATTTGACCCGATTCCATTTGATATTGATCACTAGCCAATTAATTAGAGACTATTGGCTGATTTGGTAACATAGATTTTAAATAACAAGCAAAATTTTGTATCCTGACGTGAACAAGCTAACCAATTGGTCAGAGTAGAAAACATCAAATGGGGGGATATGTTAACAGATCTAAGACCATTTTAGATATTAATCAATAACTTATTAAGAAAAGTTTAAGTTTGTCCTACGAAACTAAAGGTTTCCAAAAAAAAAAAAAAAAGTTTATCCAATGAATCTTTGTTGTTTAATTCATTACTATGTTTTATGAAGTAAATTATATATATCTTTGATGGTAATGGTCCATATAGAATGAATTGATTTACATTTATGTATGTGTTTTACATTGTATGTATATGCTCGGATGCTCCATTATTGAGCGAAGTGTGAATTAGGTAGTGTAGTTGCTTAGTAGATCATGACAAAAGCAAGTCTTCATGTAACATGAAGGCCGGATGTTAGTGCATTTACTTAGGGGATAGTGATATAGCCTTCGGGCATTGATTAGAAGCATGCATGCACTTAGGGGATAGTGATATAGCCTTCGGGCATTGATTAGAAGCATGCATGCTTTGTATTAGGGGTGGGCACGGGACGGGATGGGACGAGATATATCCATCCCTATCCCATCCCGTTCATACGGGATCGGGACGGGACGGGATGCGAAAAACTCCATCCCGACCTCGTCCCATCCCAAACGGGTTCGGGACGGGACGGGACGGGATCATCGTGCTAATCTGGACATATCAAATAGAAGCCTGCTGCTGCTGGACTGCTGGAAGCCAAACAATTTGAGATAGAGCAATGCAATGAACAAGCAATGCAATGAATAAGCCAAACAAATGCTGCTTCCTGTCCATTGCCTGTAACAAGCAATGAAATGAATCCAATTAAGATAGAGCGTGAACAAGCAATGCAATGAATAAGCCAAACAATTTGAGATAGTTTACAATGCTGCTTCCTGTCCATTGCCTGTAACAAGCAATGCAATGCAATGAATAAGCCAAACAAATTTCTTTTCCAACAGCCTAAACAGGAAACTCACACATGTATTTTCTCATATAGAATCCAATTAAGATAGAGCGTGAATCTATCTATTAGAAGAAAAGAAAAGAAAAATAAATTGTTTTAAGCTATGCAAACAATTTGAGCATTGTAAACTATGTGCATGCATGTGTGTACTGTGAGGATAATGCTGCTGGAAGCCTGAACATTTTATGCAAATGTTCATAAAATAAATAAATAAGTAAATAAAAATATTAATAATTAATATTAAAAAATTAGTTCGGGACGGGACGGGATTGGCGGGATTGAAAATCTTCATCCCATCCCATCCCATTCTAGATCGGGACGGGACGGGATCGGGATGAAATTATTCAATCCCATTAAAACCCGAAAAAATAGAGACGGGACGGGACGGGATCGGGACGAAAACGGGATCGCGGGATGGGATGCCCACCCCTACTTTGTATAGCTTGGTTCCTTCATAAAATCACATAGAGAAATTAATCACCAAGCTTGTTCAAGGCATGTAGGAAAGAGTAACATGCGTGATTTGGCAGCTAGTATGTAATAACGGTTCGTAAGTATATGGACATGATCTGGGGAAGTAGCTCACAATGTTTCTCTTTGATTATATTATACTTCAATCTAGTAAGGGTGCAACTTCGGCGGGCGAGCAGGCCAAACTCACTTTTTGAGTCCCATCCAACTTTAGATAGGGTTGTGCTGAGATTTTAGAATTCGACCAAAACATGAATTTCGCTTGGTTCGAGTTTATGATCAACTCGATAAGCCCGAGTGATTATTATTCCTTTGAGATTTTATATATTTTAAGATTTCTTGTTATTTTTAAGAATTTTGTTAATTATCCTTAGATTATCTCTAAGCTGAAGTTTTTGTTTTGGAAACAATGGTTACTTGAATTTGTAAAGAATTGAATTGAAATATTATTGTATTGTTGTAATATCATTATTGAATACAATTTTATAAAACTAACTCTGACCTAACCTTGTGGAGATAGGAAACCTAAAACTTATATTCTGACTTTCCTAACATATCCTATTCTGTAAAACTTTCCTATTCTGTAACATAGGTAGAGTTCTATTATTTAATACTCCCCCGCAAGCTGGATATGTAGACGCAGACGAAATGTGCAACTTGGAGGAAACTTTGAAGTCCAATTTGGTGAAGAAATCATGACTGTCGAGTGAAGCTGCTAATGGTTCGACTCGAGACATCAAGATTGTCGAATTCTAAAAAATTATGGATGATTCCTGTATGAAGAAATCATGGCTCAATTCGAGTCAACACAGATTGTGGTAGTGACCAAAGATGGAGGGTGTGAATAGCGGAGTGAAAGATATTCAAATTTCTTTCTTTCCCCTCCGTTTCTTCTTCTTCTTCTTCTTCGTTTCTTCCTAGCTATGCGATCGAACTTGTGACAAGAAGAGAAAAATGACGAGTGAAAGATCGCGTGGTCTATATATGTCTGGGTGTTGTTGTCGTGTGTGCCAAATAGAGACGTTGTTGTTGTTCTTTGTTGAGTTGAGTAAAACTCGGGTGCTAATAGCCCAGAGCTTTATATCAGTTTGAAGAAATTCTTTCATTTTCTTCTTCTTCTGGGACTTGGGCTTTGAGAGCCATGGTCAGATCTCGACTCCATATGTTGTAAGCAACTGTGAAACAAAAGCCACCCCAGGTTGATCGGAGTGGTGAATAAAGTATGAGTGATGAAGATTGTTATATGGTGAGGTGGTGGTGTTTGAACCACTGCTTGTATAGTCGCTCATGGTGACGGCGGCTACGTAATGTACTGGTGGCTCTGACTGAACCTTGAGTGCTAATAGCCTATCCTTTAAAATAAGTTTTTTTTGGTGGTACTAAGTAAAGCTCGGGGTGCAAATAGCCCAAAGCTTTAAACAGTTCGAGATTTCTTCTCTTTCTGCTTCTTCTTCACGTTTCTTCCTCACAGAGAGATGTTGGGGTAGTTGAATAGTGTGATTGTTCTGTGAAAAGAAGGGAACGATGGGTCCGAGATCAATTGGTTGATTGATGATGTTCGATTTATGGGTTGATGATGTTCTGATTGTGGTGATGGGGGTTGAAGTGATTCGAACGATGATGATTCAAAGTGATTCGAACGATTCGGACGATGATGATGGATATGATGATTGAGACAATCCGACGATTTGATGATATGATGATTTGACGATCTGATTATCTCTAAGTTTTTGTTTTGGAAACAATGGTTACTTGGATTTGTTGCACATGTGTACATCCAAAGTTATTTTCTCAACTTAATGAGGTTTGACATTGCAAAAAATCGTTACTTGAAAAAATAGTTGAGGAACTATTGCTTAGTCTGACACTCCTAGCTTTTACTAAGACATGGTGGGTTCAAAACCCATTAGCAGTGTTTAGCGAGTGTAACCTATGTAACTATTAGGAGCATGTAGGTGTACATTATTTGTTGTTGGTTAGCTCTGGGTAAGAATTCCGTTATCTAGTTGCAGAGGCGAACTGCAAAGAAAGTAAGTCATTATGTATTATAAAAGCAACGCGGATACTTGGTGGCAATGACTGTTAATTAGCGTTGGGGCAAGGCTAGGTGGTCTAATTGCTTAGGGGAACTAAAACGAAAGTTAAGTCATCATGGAAACAATTGCCCTTGATTATCATTCTAGCATGGTTTGGTTTACAAATGGTAATGGTGTGGACTTCGGGCAAGGGTTAGGTGGTGTAGTCGCTTAGCACATTGCAGTGAAATTTTCATGGACAAGACTGTTGATTAGTCTTCTACCATGATTTGGTTAGATGGTTAGATGGTTAGATGGTGATGTAGACTTCAGGCATAGGTAAATAGAAGGTGTAAATGCCAATGGCGTGACAGCTCAACGGTTAGAGTTTGGCGGATGGTACCACTAGGTCATGGGTTCAAACCCAGCTTGCGGCATTTTTATGGGTTCTGGAATCTTATAAAAACCCTGCTTGCCTTTAAAAAAAATAGAAGGTGCAAATTGAACTGCATCATAATAATAATAATAAATAGGGAAAGTTCTCTCTCTTAATGTTGCTCTCTAATTATTAACTTCATTGGTGAATTTTCAAATATTTTGCGATGTGGTTGTGGGCCTTATGGCAACCACTCATAATTAACTTTCAGGCATTGTTTGGTTACCCCACGAAGATCTTATTGTAGCCTTCCGCATAGGTTATTAACTATCAAGGCTTATTCAAGGATGAAAAACTAAATAAGAAAGATTAAAAAAAAACCCAACAAATTTCGTGATTCCAATTAAGAACTCAAAAAAGTTCTTTCACCTTCTCTAATTTCTCTAGCTATTATTGTTGTCGTTAGTCCCCACTAAAACGTTTACAATGAAATGTGGTTAGTAAAAGAGCAAAGAAATGATTATTGGTAAGCTTCAACTCAAAATTCTTGCTAATTATTGGAATTGAGGAAAGCATAGTCATTATAGTTGTGGGTGTGTGATTTCGTAGACAGCATAGTCAGTATAGTTATAGTCGTTGTATTGATAACTGGTTATTTTGCAAATTAGAAATTATAAATAATACAAATAGAAGTTGGAATAGAGAAGATAACTTTGTTTCCTAGTCAAATTTCCTTGCATCCTTTCTTTAATATCATACACATATTCAAGGCTTGGATGGACATGAGGCTCAGGATGTGAAGTTATTTAGCCTAACGAGGTTTAGCCTCCTTCGTAACACCACCTATTTACAATAGACACTAGATATTATAAAATTTATGTGTGATATAACTCAAGATGTGAGTTATTATATTTAAATTACATGCACATTACATTGCCCGCGAGGGTTCCAAAGTTGAATTTTCAAATAACTGGTGTTCAAAGTCCAATGCAAAAGTGTAGCCAGGGTTTATATCAAAATTACCCAAGTTCCTTAGTAGCCTGGAAACATTGGTGGAGGTGGTGATGCGTATTCAAATCCAATATTTGGTGGCAAGACAACGTCAGAGAATGGAGGGGGGTTAACGGGGATAGGAGGAGGAGATGGGGAGGGTGGTGGTGGAGAGTGAACTGGGGGTGGGGGTGAGAAAACTGGAGGAGGTGGAGGAGATAGGACTGGTGGAGGTGGTGAGTGAACTGGTGGCGGTGGAGAGAAAACTGGAGGGGGTGGTGGTGAGTGAACTGGTGGAGGGGGAGAGAAATTTGGTGGAGGCGGTGAGTGAACTGGGGGTGGTGGCGGAGATTGGATTGGGGGAGGCGGTGAGTGAACTGGGGGTGGTGGAGGTGGTGAGTGAACTGGGGTTGGAGGAAGAGATTGGATTGGGGGAGGTGGTGGGGATTGTACTGGAGTTGGTGGTGGGGATTGTACTGGAGTTGGTGGTGGGGGCGAGTAAACTGGAAGTGGAGGAGAGTGAACTGGTGTTGGGGATGGCTGAACTGGTTTTGGAGGGAACACCGGTTTTGGGGTTGATGGAGTTGGGGAAGGAGAGCCACTTCCACTGCACTTGGCCTTGCCACAATCAATAGGTTTGTTCACCACTTCAGAACATTTCTTTGGATCCTTTTGCCCCGCCTTATCGAGCAAGCAATTGCTATTATCATTGTAGTACACGTTCGGGTTAGAAGAAGCAGCTACACATCCTAGCTCCTCACCGTTAAAGAAGTTATCCTCGAAGGTGAAGTTTCCCAAGTTGGGCAATTTGCAAATACTGTCGGGAACAAACCCAGTAAGTTTATTGTGTGCTAGATCCAGTACTTCCAAGTTCTTCAAATTGGAAAGGCTCTTTGGCAAAATTCCAGTTAATGAATTTGCGCGAACACTAAGTACTGTTAAGTTGGTGAGCAACCCAAATTCTATAGGCATACAACCTCCAAGGCCGCTATCAACAATCATTAGCTCATTCAGAGTGTTTGCCATGTTGCCAATGCTGGAAGGAAGGCACCCACTGAATTTATTGTTAGCCAGAACTAAAACTGAGACCGTTGAGTTTCCTACATTCTCAGGGAGGCTAGAATCAAATCGGTTGTCATTCAAAAACAACGCATCAAGTTTTATGTTAAAGAGCTGAGGAGGCAATTTGCCTTCAAACTCGTTGAACCTGAGATCAAGATACTTAAGTTCAGCTAGTTCCAGTACTACATCAGGGAAGGGCCCAACAAAACGGTTGTTACTAACATCCAGCTCATAGAGAAGTTTCAGCTTAGATAAGGTTTTTGGGAGAACCCCACAAAACCGATTTGAATTGAGATGAAGGAGAGCAAGATCGGTCAAGAGGCCTAGCTCAGCGGGCAGGTACCCAGCAATGTCAGCTTCATTCAAATCAAGACCAGCAACGACTGTCAACTTCGCATCATCAAGAGCAGGTGCACAAAACACACCGTTGTAGGCACACACATCGGCGCCAACCCAATTCTCAGTTACTTTCTTTGGGTCAGAGTAAATTGCCTTTTTCAACGCTTGGAGTGCAACATAGCCTTGTCTAAGCCTAGGATTGACAAAAGCCAACTTGGGATCTATATCATACTTGGATTCATCAAGGATATCTCCTTTTACTTGAAAATCTAGTAATTGCCGATGGGCAATGAAATAGGCTTGGGCATCAGTGAGAGCAAATGAATAGACTGTAAAGGATGAAACTACAAGGAGGAATGACAGCAAACAAAACCCTCTACCCGAGGCCTGCATTTTTTTAACGAATGCAGTGCCTCGCTTATTTTTATTGCCTCGGAAGGCTGCAATGGAGGATTGAGTATTGAGGGAGAAGAGCTCAATATTAATATTTGCTTTTTCAGTTATTTGGGGAATTTTCATAAACAACTCATCTCTATTTTTAGTGTTCTTTGGTTGATTCATGTCATTTTTAGGGAGATTTGAGTGGTTGTATTTTGTTGTCGGTTACAAATGAAAGGATGACAAGTTCTTTTGGGACCCGAAATTGTGCTAGTTCTCACATGATATGCTATGGGTTTTCAAGAAGCATAAAAGTAGAGACCTAGTTTTTAAGGATATTTTTTTTGTGAAGCACATTTCTGGAGCCATGGCTCTTCTTTGATTGTATTCTTTGGTTTATTTTCTTTGTTTTTATATGTTACTTCTTTCTTTCTTTTTTAAATTTTGAGAAAGTTATTAATATCGATTATGGCCTGATCTTATTTTTTACTTTTCCATTGGTAAAAACAAGTGGGAAGTTCTATTTTGTAGTGACATGTGGCATACGATTTCACGAATAATGTTATCTAGTAATTTATGAACATTAATTTATTTAAAAGCCTAAAGAAAAATTAAATGAGGACAACTTTGGTGATAATGGTTAAATTTTTTGGAATGTTCTGTTATCACTTCTCGGCAATTTTTTTCTTCTCCTAAAATTTATATTTTACTGAATTATTTTACTTATGAACTTTAATGTTCTCAGGGCTCTTTTTTTTTTTTTTTCATTATTTATTTTTAAAGCAAAGTAGAGGTTCACGTTGAAAGGTTGCACAAGTGCTAGCCATGATTTAACTTTAGTCCCCAATTTTAAGCTATTTTTTTTTTGCCGGGTGGGTATAAAATTCAAGACATGGAGATTAATCACCACAACCTTAACTATCCACTCAGGCTACCATTGGCCCCCAATTTTAACTTTATTGTAGGTGTTGCCTTTTTTATTTTTATTTTTTAAACTACTTGTGACTGCCCTACGAGAGATGGAACGACTTCTTACGATCTAAATCAATGATATTGGGGCTGGGCTATGCTTTGTATATGCTAGTAGGGGTGGGCACAGGACGAGATGGACCCATCCCATTTATTCGGGATCGGGACAGGACGGGACGGGATAGACCTCATTTCGACCTCGTTCAATCTCAAACGGGATTGGGACGGGACGGGATGAACACGTACTAAATAGTCCTCTAATAAAAAATAACAAAAATAGTTTTATCTCACACTACTCATACATCAATAATGTTAAATTTATATACATATAACTTACATCATAAATAATAATAGATATTAAATAAATAAATATTAAGTTTTTTTTTTAAGGCAAATAAATATTAAATTTCATTTAGAATTAATGATTCAATTCATTTAGATTTCATATAGAATTTCACCTTACATTGATTTAATTTCAACACATCCTAAACTTTAATTTAAAAGAGTATTTTGATTAAAATTAATAATAATAAATAAATTCGAGACGGGATTGAAAATCTCTATCCCACTCTATATTGGGACGGGACGGGATCGTGATGAGTTTGATCAATCCCAAAATGACACAAAAAAATCAGAACAAGACGAGACGAAATCAAGACAAATTCGAGATTGCGGGATGAGATACCCACCCCTATATGCTAGTGGTGTGTTTTAGTTGCCCAAGTTTTTAATCATTGATGGGTCATGGTCCTTTTATCTTGAGACTTAAGAATAACAAATGCTAGGGCTATTTTTCATGATGTTTTTGCTTTACCATTTCTTAAGACCTAAGAAACAGTTCAGTCTCTTTCTCAGAGGTCAGAAGGAAACAAAATATAACATGGGTTTGGAAGTAGGGTAACCTAATATTCTTACAAAGATTATGTTCTTTTTATTTTAACCTAAACTTTTTAAGGTGCCAATTTTATTTATTATAAACAATTTAGTTAACACTAGTTATGTTTCTTGAACACTATGCATTTCAAGCAATCACTTCTTTGACATTGCAGGTTTGGAAATTTGATCCGAACTCATATTTAGCACTTTTCTCTCATATTAAAAAATTGAGTGAGGCTAGGAAATCAGGTTTTACAATCATGTTTTATAATCAGGATGATGTGGCATCGTTAGAAGAGGTTTTTTACAATCTCGAGATACACATAAACATTTTGGAGATTTCATCATTATTTCAAGATCACGCCATGTCACCATGGTTACAAAACCTGATTATAAAAATATGGTTTTCTAGCATTTTCGTAAAAAATTATTTAGCCAATCCATATTAAAAAAGTTGTGGTTTAAAAAATTATTTTACACTTTTCTCTCATATTTAGCCAATCCATTAAACACATGATTGAAATCGAATCATACAGGCAAGTGTCGTGTCATTTTGGCTCGAGTCACCTCAATTTTCCAATAACCAGTTTTTGGACAGTTTGGGTAGGTTGTGTACACATTTTTTTTTTTTTTTAGAATTGTTTCACAAAAAATAATATATCTTTATAAATTTTTTTATTTCAAAATAGCCTTATTGGAGGAGAATCAACATTTCAAATTTTAATGGGATGTTAATTTTTCAGAAAATTTCTTAGCTTTTATTCTTACTATTTCAATATCCACTATTACCAACCAAGCTATCCTCAAAATCACCGCTTCAACTTCACAACCACACCAGTGCTACCATCATGTCATGCAAACCACCTAAAGCACCACACCACGTCCCTGCATACCACCACCAATATGTCTGAACCATTGCCGACAACTCTATCACTATAGCCACTGCCACCTTTATCACAACCATCGCCCCACCTCCTCCTCCTCCACCACCACCACCACGGCTACAACCACCATCATCATTGTTACTATCCCCATCACAACCACAAATCCTTACTACTACTGTCGCCACGATATTTAAGCGACCACTATCATGCCACAACTAATGCTGCTGCCACCACCTTCTTAGCCACCATCACCATACCCACACTGCTGCCACCACCACGACAATCGTCGCCACCATCACCAAATCATCTATTATCATAGCCATTAGTGCAACCACCTTCACTGCGGCCACCATCACCGTATCATAATCACAAACATCGCTACCATCACCATACCACATCCATTGCCACAAATATGATCATCACGATCACATTTACTGCCTCTACCACCACCAACACCACTATGCTACCTTCACAACCATTGTTGATACTACTACTTTAAATACAAAACCAACCACATGCCATTGCCACCATAAATAACTTAAACGTCTTCACACAGTATACATATTTGATCAGTGAATATTATTTTCCATTAAACAACCAAACAACTTGAAGTATTTTTTCAGAAAAATAAACATTCTTAATCTTTATTTTCCTATAATATTTATTTTCCGTTATTATTGACCCAATAATCAAGCAGACCAACCTGGAATCGATCCATTTGCTAGTCATAGTATCAGACTCATTCTTCCTAAACACTGCGGGTCCATTCCCTTCTTGCATCTCCAAATCTTGTGCGATATCTCACAAAAATCTCAAATCAAAAAATCTCAAATCAAGGAACCAGTAGAGTAAAAAGTAAGACTGACTTTTATAACATACATACAACGCTCTTTCTCTCTCTTTTCTTTACCGGGTTCTACAAACCCTTCTACACTCTTCACTCTCTCTGTACTTGTAAACAATCAAAAGGTCTCACCTTTCACCGCACACATCGACCCAACCCTAGTTTCCCACAAAGGGTTTTCTTGTTGTCGATCAACTCTTCTTCTACTGACGTGGGGTTCCATCGAGAAGAGAGGGGAAAGGTAAAGTTGGCAGATTTTGGTTCAATGGAGGAAGAAATCGACCAGAAGGAGGAGGATCAGAGAAGTGAGAGCAGTGATTTCACTTCTGAAGACGAAGGAACAGAGGATTACAAGCGAGGGGGTTACCATGCCGTACGAGTTGGTGATGCTTTCAAAGCTGGAAGGTATGTGGTGCAGAGCAAGCTCGGTTGGGGCCATTTCTCCACTGTTTGGCTTGCTTGGGATACCCAGACCTCCGTGAGTGTTTCTTGATACTTCCATCTATTATTTGTAGTTTGTTTGTGTTTTTTGAGCTTCTGGGTGTCTTCAATTTGGGCAAAATTGCCCCTTTTTTTTTGGGAGTCCTTCATTTTGATTTTTGTGTACTTGTGTGTTCATATTCTTGATCCGGTAGATTATATGCTTTTTTGGGATTCTGGTTTTCTCTGAATTTGTTGAATTTTTATGTCAATTTCATTAGATGAACAATGAAACCCCAATATGAAGAAAGGAAAAAAGGAAGCTGAACAAACTAACTTTCACACCTAAAAAAAATTAATTGAGAGACTGTTCCTGGCCCTATAAAAAGGAGATTTCTTGCCCCATCACCAACACCTGATACATTAGCCCATACTTTCAATGTATCCATTGCTGTCCTCTTTTTGCCACTTCGCTGGAAATATTTGTTCCTCGTCATGTTAGACATTCAGTCTCAGTTGAACCAGCTATTAAATCTTCCCATGAGAACGATCCCTCCTAATCCAAATGCTTGGTGTCACCCCTAATAGGTCCTTGTTGTATGTCACTTTAGCATCCTCTAGAAATGGATCCTCCTTGCTGCCCTATCCCACTCCAATTTTTGGGTTATCTTGAAACTGCACCATCGCCACTCTCGTCTGCCTTAACCAATTTCTCACCATAACAACTCGAGGTTTGGAAAATGGATGGCATACTTGTCTGATTCATATGGGTGATGTAGCTTTTATGGCTACCGAGCTATCTGGGCATCTCTAATATGTAAAACCTTGTGTCTCATGCCATTTTCATTTGATAAGTTAGTTAATTTATTGCTTCATATGAGTCAGTGAATTTATTTGTATTATTTGTATGAATTACAGCGTTACGTAGCTCTGAAAGTCCAAAAGAGTGCTCAACACTACACTGAAGCAGCAATGGATGAGATAACAATTCTTAAACAGGTAGCTCAGGGAGACCCAGACGATAAAAAGTGTGTTGTTAAGCTCTTGGATCATTTCAAGCACGCAGGACCCAATGGACAACATGTCTGTATGGTGTTTGAGTACCTAGGTGATAACCTTCTTACACTTATCAAGTACTCTGATTACCATGGAATGCCCCTTCACATGGTTAAGGAAATATGTTATCATATTTTGGTGGGCTT
The DNA here is from genome assembly GCA_963556465.1 of Berberis vulgaris. Lineage (NCBI taxonomy): Eukaryota > Viridiplantae > Streptophyta > Magnoliopsida > Ranunculales > Berberidaceae > Berberis > Berberis vulgaris. The sequence goes on from OY747135.1 coordinate 12,999,400, forward strand.
AGATTATTTGCATAACAAACTTTCGATCATACATACAGACCTGAAGCCAGAGAACATTTTGCTTTTGACCACGATTGACCCATCTAAAGACCCCACAAAGTTAGGTGCACCTCTCATTCTTCCAAGTGTCAAGGAAAAACCTATAGTTGAGTCTGAAGTCCCGAAAGATGTTAAGAGTTCCAATGGTAATTTAACGAAAAACCAAAAGAAGAAGATCCGTAAAAAAGCAAAGCGCGCAGGCGCAGCTCAGGATTGTGCAGAAAATGATGTTGCTGAGAGAATTGAACCGGATCCCAGAGCAGCTGATTCAATTGTTGATGTTAACTCCAATACAGATGAAGTGGAAGATCAGCGAACTGGTTCAAGATCATCAAATATAAATGGGGCAAAGAATGATAGACAAGAAAACAGGGGCCATAGGAGAGGGAGCCGCACCACGAGGCAGAGACTGTTGCAATCCGTCAATCTGAATTGCAAATTAGTGGATTTTGGGAATGCGTGTTGGACTTATAAACAATTCACCAGTGACATTCAGACAAGGCAGTATAGGTGTCCCGAGGTTCTCCTTGGATCTAAATACTCCACTTCTGCAGACTTGTGGTCTTTCGCGTGCATTTGTTTTGAGCTAGCAACTGGTGATGTTCTTTTTGATCCGCATAGTGGTGACAACTTTGATAGGGATGAGGTATGGATGCTTTTCCTGTCCTTTTATACTTATTTTGTTTAAGCTTGTTTATGCTCTGTGCACTTTCTTCAACATGGTTGTGTGACTTCCGAGATTACTGACGCCGTTTCTAGCCATTTGTATCTTTCTTGCATTTGGTCATTATGCATGATGCCAAACCCACCCTAGGTTGATCCTTGAAGAAGTTTTTCTGAGAACTTACTGATAATAATTAGGGTCAGATTGCACAAACTCTTAATCATACTGGGTCACATGAATATTGTTCTAATTTTACTCGAACAGTTTCTAATTAAACATCAATATTAAAATCCTAGAGAAGTTAAAGTTAGGATACTATTATGCCCAAACTCCCCACTTAAGCTGCAATGCAAATGAATAGACTTATGAATTTTTTCCAATGGTTTTCACAATTGTCAGAATTCAGAAATGCTATGTTCTTGTTGGGATTTGGGATCAACACGAGTATGATGGTTCGAAGTGAAAGGTGTCTTCACTGTGCAACCATTCTTTATCAAATTGATGAAAACCTTTACACCATGATGCTCTTACAAAAGATTCTAACAAGGTGTGTGGATCAGGCTATGCCTCCTAAAAACCGTCACTTGTGGCAAGCTATGTAGTAAATGCGATAATGGACCCTTCACGGTTCAGGATCGATTGAAGATTAGCGGATTAATCAGATTTATTTGGTCTACTTTTTCAAAGTATATATTTTTATACCCTCACTAATGTAAATTATAATAAATAACTATCTTGACAATAAATATTAATAAGACAAGTATTATAAATCAACAAAAGTCATATTATAGAGCAAATTATGTAATCATGTTCAAAACATCACACATCATAGAGCAATAACCACCACCACCTAACAGGATGACAACCACTACCCAACAGAACAATCTTGATTTATCACCGATTTCTCACAGTTTTTTGGTGACTCACTGATTTTTTAACAATTAATCGGTGACCAGAGTAAACAAAACAAAACGGGAGGCACAATTAGTTGAGTCTAGCATTCCCAGTGTAGCCAAAGCGACCGCATAAAGTGAACTCCGAACATCGAAGCGCAGCGATGACAACATGCATTGCTTCGACTGAAGCAAAGCTACAACCTTAAAGCGAAGAAAAGTGACCGCTTTTTTGTTGAAGCGTGAAGCGACCAAAGCGTTCGCTTGATTAACCAAAAGCGAATCCAAAGCTCTCCCAAAATTTTCAAATTTTTTTTCTTATTCTCTTCATTGTTATGCACTTATTTTGTGCGAAAAAGCGAAAGAGAAGAAAGAGGAGGATAAATGAAGAATAAATGAGGATAATTTGGGTGGAGAAAGTGCCAGCGAAGCTCGAATGTAGCTAGAGCAGAACACTCGGGGGAGAAATGAGGAAGAAGGAAGAAAGGGAGGAAATTTGTTTTAAAACTTGGGTGGCTATTTGCACCACTACAGGTCTGAGGGCTCCCCACCTTAGAATATTCAGAAAATAATCTTAAAAAAATGAAATTTAAAATCAAATAAATTTAACACATTGCAGTGAATCCAAAAATTCCAAAATTAAGTAAATTGGTCATATGAAAATTTACATTTTTATATAATATTAAAATTATTTTTTTAGGGTCGCTTTACTTGTGTAAAGCCATCGCTTTTCCCTTAAAGCAAAGCTATGGCAAATCACTTCAACTCGCTTTACCGCTTTGACTACCTTGAGCATTCCTGTGCAATTCCCTTTAATTCATTTGATTGGATTCCTGTCTGTTAATTCAATATACTCTTCAATAAAGCTACAGGTACAGATGGGGCACAAAAAGTTGGCCAAGGGTTTGATTATACCCAACCACTAAATACCTAGTCCGGATCGGTCTACCCCCATTTACACGATTGCCGCATAAATAACCCAGGTGGCAAGGTGTGTGGGGCCATCTTCCTATCAACTATGTCGTGTATTTTAGAGGAATGAAAGTGGAGGATGCTTGGATGCCATTATGGTGAATCACCCTTACCTTCTATCGAGATGTAACCTTGCTTTATACCTCTGGAATCATTTTCTATTACGCTATGGGGTATCATGGTTATTTCTGGAAAGTATTTTTTTTGACATATGCAAAGTATGGAAAAATGAATCTGTCATAGAGGTGTAGAGGTGCAGACAAACTTGTGGGACATGGTTAATTACATTGTACGGTGATGGAACCATCCGGCAAAAAGCATTAACACTGCAAAAACCAATGCACCAATTGCAGTACAATAGAGTTGTAATTCACTAGTTATTCCAGACGCTTGCCAAATCTTAAAAAAAAACCCAGGGGTTATTTCTATTCCTCGGAAACCCCCTACTGGCCAAGGGACGTTCTTAGGTCGACAATTTCTATGGGGGTAGGCCTCCCAAAAGGTAATGGAGGCGTGCAAAGGTTTCCTTGGGCCCACATGAATAGGGTCTAATCATAGATAAAAAGTCTCTTCAAGTGAATCGGCCTATCCTCTGTATGGGGTTTATGCGGTGGTTGGGGGAAGATGTTTTGAAGTTCAAAGAGAGTCTTGTGATAGGTTTTTAGTTGATTGGGGGCACCTCATCTTAAGATCATAAATTATTTCTATTGTTCTTCCAATGACCTTGTGTCATTTCTCTTTGTATCGATGATGCCTATGGAATAAGGTATGTACAATCTTTTTTAAGGAAAAGAAAAGAAACGGCAGTAAATAGAAGAGAAGATCTACCCTAATAAGAATTTTTACTTGAGCATAAAACTTGGAAAGTTTAGAGAAAATTTCAGACCTAGTGATCTAAGTTAGGTAAACAATTGCATATTCCAATTACACTTGGAATCCCCATAATCTTCATATTTTAGTGAAACAAAAATATTTACACAAATGCAAGGCCAAGAGCCCCGAAAACAAAGAGATAAAGATACTTATCTTAAATAAACTGACCCCATCCAAGAAAGAATTCTTGGATCGGACACCTTTCAAGAGCACATGGGATGAGTACATATACGTTATACCACAAACAATAACATTCATGACAATCTGGTCCCTAGAAAATGAAGACTCAAAACACTCTTGAATTCCTTTCTTGCCAAAATAACCCAGACAATTGCATATGGCATTCATGAGTCATGACAATCTGGTCTCTAGGGCTAGAAGACTCAAAATACCCTCGAGTTCTGCATAGGGAATTTTGTAATATATTGAATTGAAAATTTTCTTTATTTAGATTAATTGGCCCTAATCTTATCTAATCAATCCTTATTCAAAAAATTTAATTATGCGGGTACAAAAGAGAATTTTATGAAGCATTCTTTGATTCTGATGGGAATGCTAGGCCCTGAAATTATGCAGACCTATTATAGTGGTTCTAAACAATTTGTTTCATCGTATTATATGGCTTATTGTAGAAAGAGGGCCCTGTGCCCAATAAAGGGAGTGAAGGTGTCCAGGTGAATGGGTCTTGCTTCTGTAGCAGAAACAAAAGCCATGTTGGCAAGATGACGTTTGGGGTCCTTAATGATGAGGGCATTGAGTGCCTGAAGATTAAATGAGCACAAGTGAGTAAAGAAAATGGAAAGGAGAGGTCTGTGGCCCAAGGGTAGATCTTTAACAAATGGGAAGAGTTATTTCAATCTCCAAGGAAGATGGGGGGTAGATGTTGAACATGGTGGAAAAGCACACACGTTCCTAATGCCTATGGCAAAGAGGTTGAGGAGGATAGCACAAAACAAGAGAGGAAGAGCGCAAGTGATTTTAAGGAAGAGGATAATGCTGTTGAATGAAAGGCTCACATATCGGGTTGGGCTGTAATTTCTTCTTTGAACTGTTTGCATTTTGCTGAAAGGCATACATATCCCGCTTTTGATCCCTCAGATATACCAAGTATTGTAGCTTGATCACCGTCCATGGAAAGAACTATTGCTTGTTTCGTGCATATTGTCTTTCCTTGTTGTGCATGTATTTTGAAAGTCTTGACATTGATAAAAAATTATGTTTGTTTATGTTAATCTTTTCTGCTCTGCACACTCCCTTTTTATTTCATTCCTGCCCTTACTCATTCTTCTCAATTTATTAGCCATTTCAGTGAGACTGATATTTGTTTATGTGACTGGTGAGTGCATAAAACTGCCATTGTCCTGAAATAATTGATCAAAAATTTTCGAGGCCCAGATAGGTGGGATTAAAAAATTCTCTGAATTTTGGACTTGTTCTATCTTCTATGGATGAAGGTACTCATTTTGTGCTCTAATTGGCATGTTGGGAATTGTTGTTACTTGTGGAATCTGACGGATCATTCTCTTTTTATGTCTGATAATTCTAAGTGTGCATCCAAGTTGACATTGAACCTATAATGGAATGAAGATGATAAGTTCACCTGTCTAATTTTTTTTCTTATCTTTCAGGATCACTTGGCACTGATGATGGAGCTTCTTGGAGTGATGCCACGAAAGGTAAGCTGACCATCTTGGTCATTATGAAAGTCTCTTCTGTTCAATGCTTGTTTTATCAATTAATTGGTAAGAAAAAAATTACTCGTCTCTTCAGATTGCCTTAGGTGGTCGGTACTCCCGTGACTTTTTCAATCGTAATGGAGAGTTAAGGCACATCCGCCGGCTCCGTTTCTGGCCCCTTACCAAGGTGCTTCTGGAGAAGTATAAATTCAGTGAGCAAGATGCAAATGACTTGGCTAACTTCTTGGTTCCTATATTGAACTTTTCTCCCGAGAAGCGACCAACAGCTGCCTTATGCCTTCTCCACCCATGGATCAGTAGTGGTCCTCACCTTCTTGAGCCTTCTGTGCCCGTTGTTAATTCTGTCAATAGTGTTGAGTGTGAAAAGCAGAAAAGAGATACAGTTGAGAGGGAGGCTATGGAGGTGGGAATGGGGAATATCGCCATTAATGGGTCCCAGCCTAGTAGTAAAACCACCAAGAAAGCTGTTCGCAGTTAGATTTATCGAAGCAAGGTTTCTTTCTGCAACATATGTTATTTATCTTTGCAGCTTGCATTTGAGCTTGATGGATATGATCTAGCAAGAAATGATAAACTTTCCCTGATCCAAATTGTACCTGCATGAGTAGGACCAACAAATGAGTTTTTCAAGCGAGTGAAGCAGTGTTAAACAATTTCAATGTTCAGATTACGCAAGGAAGTTCCTTATTTTTCTAGTGCATCATGTTCACATTTCTTGATATGTGCCCTAGTTTTCAGTTTGAGCAAGTTGTTTTTGTTGGAGGAATTCATGCATGTCTATGCATTTCTGCAAACAAAAACTCCTTGTTTGGATTTCTCAGTTCTTCATTCACTTTTTATTTGATTGTTATTGCGTAGTGGCAAACATAATGATCTATGAGATTTATCAACTTTCATTTTCATCAGATATTACTTCAATAATAAGGTTCCTTGTGACTAGTCGTGGTGTGACTGTAAAACTGGATTTTGGTTGGATGTTAATTCTTTCTTCGGTAGTGTTCCCTCATCATTAAGGGAAAGTGCCATCACATCATCTGGTAGTTTCTTATAACCTTCTCCAAGTCTCACCATCTGCAACGCAGCCAACAACATTATGCTGCTGCCTCCATCTGTTGCCCACTTTGATTTCTAAAAAGGGGTCATTTGCACTTACCCTCTATAATAAATATTTGATACAAGGTCAATTTCAGAATAAATTGGTATTGCATTTTGCTCGCAAGACAAGCATAGGGATGGCAGTGGGGTGAATTTTCACGGATATCTGTCCTGTCCGGTCTCTTTGGGGTCGTTTTGGATGTGCCTAAACAGATTTTGGGCGAATACGGATATTCAAACAACATGCATCAAATATACGGGGCGAATACGGATTTGGACAGATTTGCCTCACAAATATCCGTTTAAGTATGAAAATTATTGAAATATCTTTTAACCTTTAAAAAGAGAAAAAAAAACCCCTAACCCTACCTCTCACTCACTCACTCACTCAACCTCTTCTTTCTCTTCAGTTCTTCTTCGATCTCTCTGTTGATACCACTTCTGCAAGCACACCTTTCATGCCAATTTCTCTCTTAAGTAAAGAGGAAACAAGAGTGTTTTTCTACTTTCCTTGAATGGGGTTTCTTCACTCCTCTGTTATATGAAGGTTTGTGTGTTGGATTGGAGAAAGGAGGAAGGGTGTTTTGTGTGTGCTGTACATTTAGGAAGAAGAGGTGTGTGATGGTTCTTTCAGCATGGCATGGAAGGGGCGAGAGAGAGAGATATGAGATTTGCCAGATATGTGCAAGCAAACTCTGTGTCACTTTCTCTTCGCCATCTCTATCAGCCTTTCAAAATTCAACTTAATTACTCTATTTCCCTTCGTCTTCTATTTTTTGGGTGGAAAATTGAGAGGCAACGGTAGAGATGTAGATCTCTGGAAGCAGAGAACAACTACTTTTCTTGAAAAGACAATATAAATAACCTCGTGACCTAGACTGTTGTGTTGTAGCCTCTTTATCTTTTTCACTTTGAAGCTTTTTTTCCTTTAAATAAGAAAGCAAACAAAGTGTTCAATTCACCTTTGACCCACTCCTGTTTTGTGTTTAACCAGAAATTTGGGGCAGGGCGGATATCCGCCAACCTGGCCGAAACGGGGATGGTTTTTGATAAATATTATAAAAGGATATTCGGGGCGGATTTGGGGATTCGCGATCCTCAGTGGGGCGGGGATGGATTTTCCCAAATCCGCCCCGTTGCCATCCCTAGACTAGCAGTTGACTGCCTGTTTACAAGATGTCGATATTTCACCAAAATACCTTCAAGAAATCTAAGGCTGATATTGAATGATTTGTATCTCAAAGAGTTCATCTCGAAGAAAATCAAATGGTTCAATTAAAATGATAAGCGTATCTCGAGAAAAATCTAACAGTTATTAAAAAAACTCACCTTCTTCCCCAACCCACTCGTCCCCATACTCTTTCCTTCATCTCTCCCTCTTTCTGACTAAAACTCCCTGCCACCATGACCCCCTCCCCATCTTCGTCCACCCGCAACAACACCGCCCCCAATCCCCGCCTCCCTCTCCCTCCTTGCCTCCTTCCGTTTCTATGTTTTGAAAGCACTACTACTGTGACGGGCCCCCCTCCCGCACTGTACCGATATTGTCCGCTTTGGGCTACCATCCGGCCCTCACGGCTTTAAAACGCGTCGATACAATGGGGAGCTGACCCGCACATATAAGGATCATCCTCCTCCCCTACCCAGACGATATGGGACTATGATTCCCCTTGTAGCTCGTCCAACCTCTCTCGGCCTATTGGGCCTGTTGGGCATCTTGGGCCTGTTGGGATCCAACCCTCACCCTCACCCTCACCTCAGGTCCGCCCACTCAGGGTCTCACAACTACCCCCTTCCGGTCGCCTCCCCTTCCCCACGATGGCTATGATCCCTGCCATTCTTATCCCCGCGACACCGGTGACTACTTTCCCCTTTTCTTCCTCCCTATTGTGATTCCTTAGCCAACTCCTTCAACCCAACATTCCCCATAATCTCTCCAACTTTCCTTAGCAAACTCCTTCAACCCAACATTCTCCACAATATCTCCAACTGAATCATACGAAATGGTGGCTTCAATTGATCAATTACCACCTACAACACAATCCCATCCAACTCCACCCTCACTTAATCACCACCACCACCACCACCCACAACACCATTGCCCTCACACCAACCTTGGGACTTGTTATGGGTTTTAACATTCAACGAGAGACGAGACAAAGCCAACATTGGTCAGTTTCTTCTTCTTTAGTGCTCCCCAAAACCCCATCACCTCTCAATCTTCAATCGGGTTTGGAACCATCAACCCCTCATCGAAAATGTTGGTTTTCTTCCTCCAGTCTGGTGGGCACGCCGTGATCAATGGAGGTCTCGCGATGGATCTCGAGTGACATGGGGTTGACCTCAATGACCTTCTATGGAATGCCAAACGCCTCATCAGAACTGTATTCTCCTTTCCACCCAATTTTTTTCTCATTCGTTTGTGGGTGGATGTATTTCAATTATTTCTGTTTAGGTTTTGGTGGTTTGTAGGGTTTATTTCGGGTGTTTATAGCGAGGAAGATGAGGGACAGAGGTCATCAGCGTCGTATGGAGGGAAGTGGCCGGGATGGGGCGGTGGTGCTATTGAAACAGAGAGATAGAGAGGGGTGGAAAAGGAGAGGGAGGCGAGGATTGGAGGCGGTGTTGTCGCAGGTGGACGAACATGGGGAAGAAGGAAGAGGGTGGTGGTGATGGGGAGTTTTAATCAGAGAGAGAGGGGAAGGAAGGAAGGAAGGAAGAGAGAGAAAGAAATGAAAAAATAAGGAGGGGGTGAGTGGGTTGGGGAAGAAGGCGAGTTTATATATATAATAACTGTTAGATTTTTTTCGAGATACGTTTATCATTTTAGTTGAACCATTTGATCTTCTTTAATATGAACTCTTTGATATACAAAATATTCAATCTCAGCCTTAGATTTCTTGAGGGTTGGACATCTTGAAAATAGACGGTCAATGCATGTTGACTGGTAGTCCAGGGGGCAAAGTGCAATATTGATTTATTCTGAGACTAACATTGTATTAGCTATTTATTATAGGAGAAAAGTGCAAATGACCCATGTAACAAGCTCCAACCTTGAAGGCCAATGGTGTACCAGCTCAGTGGTATGCTTGTGACAGATGAAATCATAGGTTTAAGGTTCGAACCTCGCTGGCCACATTTAGGATGGGAGGGGTTAAGGGATAAAAAAAAAAAACAACCTTGAAGGATCTTATGCTTGGATTGTTTTGGTTTGTTTGTTGTAGAAAATGAACTTGGGGAAAATTAACCAAAAAAAAAAAAGAAAAAAACTTTTCGTTGAATTAATTGTCTCCATAAATCGATTTGACAAATAAGAGCACAACTTTGAGTTCAACAAAGGCAACTGACTTTTTGACACCACTAATTCCCTTCTTTGACACCATCACCCCTACTTTTCTATTCAACACCACTACCTGTTCTTTGATATAGTAAAATTTCTCTCTCCTCACTTTCTCTCTCAACTCTCAACAGATTCCCCTCACTCTCAAAATTTTGATTCATCTTCTTTCCCACTCTCTCCATTAACTTTAAATTTAATAAACAACCAAACCCCTCATTCTCCCACTATGCTCTACTATATCTCCCACTACTTTCTACACTCTCCCATTATCTCTTAAGCAAAATAAACGCAAACAAAATAAAAGGTTGGTTGCGTGTGTGCGATTTGGTGATTGTGTGTGTGATTTGGTGCGAGTGACTATGTGTGCAATTGATAGTGTGTTGCGAGATTGTTGACCGTCTATGAAAGGTTTGTTGGCTGGTTGGCTTACTGTGGGTTAGTCTCGCTCAACGAAACACACAAACACATTCAGGTAATTCGTAAGCCCCTAAACTTGCGTTTTTGGAATGCGAATCGAAAGTCATTCAAACATTTTCTAAAGCCACAATCGAACTCGAACTCAAAAATTGAATCTACAGAAATGTGCGAACTCAATAATACTTGCACAGGTATGTGCGCAACTTCAACTCACACTCGCATGTGCAAAGCTGTTTTACATGGTTCGCTCAGAAAGCTATAACGATTTTGATTTGGCTAACACAAAACCCTGCACGATGCCCCATTTTTGCATATAAATTTAATTTGTATATATATATATATATATATATATTTTTTTTTTTTTTTTCAATATTCAGATAATGGATTTTTTTTTTTGCATTTTTTTGGAAAATGGATTATTTATAAGTATTAATTGTATCTTTTTTTTTCAATACTTAGTATGGAAAGACGAATAAGGACATTGTGTCTTCTTTAGCTGGTGGTGGTGGTGATCCAGTTGATAGACGGTCAATGACGACGTCTAACCAAGGTGATTGCGGAAAAGGGTAAAATAGAGACGGAAAAGAGAAAAAAAGCAACAAGAGAGGCTGGAGAAAGAAGCGACAAAAAAGATGAGAGATGATGAGACGACAAGTGAATTTATTGAACAAGAAAAGAAGCGGCGAGATGAGTAATCCAATCGTAAATTCAAGTTCAGTCGCAAAGTCAAGGTGGTATGGGTGGTGAAGGTGATGTACATGAGGGGGAGGAAAAAATGAGGAGGGTGAGGAGGCTGCGAAGGAGGGGTGAGGAAGATGAGGACAAGGATGATGATGATGACGGGGATGAAGATGAACTAGTTGTTCCTATTGAACCCGGTTCTGATGAGAAAGATGAAAGTGATTCATATATTGGGGGTCCCAAGGATGATTTGGTATTAGAGCATTACTCTTAGCATGTTTCTCGCGCCATTTGGGATGGTGAGGAGGTAATTATAATATTTTTCAGTTCTTAAATTATATAAATATTCTTTTTATATTATTTGAACATTTAATATTTTTTGTTATTGCTTCTTGTATTTAGGAATGAGGCGAATTGAGAAGTCAGTGCCAATTTAAAAAAATTTAAATTGGAAATTGAGAGAGGAGCTGAAAGAAGTAAGGACAGTCGTCAATAACAGTCATCTACATCCCTTAATCAACTATTGCAAGAATTTTGTTGATAAGGTGACCATTTGTGCCGTCGTGGAGTTGGCAACCTGAGACCAACATTTTCCATCTTCTTTTTGGAGATATGACCCTGGAAAATGTCCATCGTATCAATCATTTGTCGATCGTTGGTAAGCCCATTTTTTATGAAAAAGAGTGAGATGAAGGCAGAGGAATGTGTCAAACTGTTGGTGAATTGTTTGGGCATTAAAAAGGGTGAAACACAGAAGCGTGTCCAAAAGAATAATACTTTTGTGGAAAAGCGAAGGTAACTTATTCTCTGAAAAAAAAACAAGTTACTAATGTGTACTCGTTATTTCTCTTTGGGATGATTATCTTTGTTAATAAGACTGGAACAAATGTTCGTATCGAACATTTGAAGTTCCTGACGAAGTTGGATGATGTTGTGACATTTGCATGGGGCGTAGGTATTTTGGCGTTCTATTATCGTCAATTGGGGTGTGTTAGCAGAGAGTGTACCAAACAAATATTTGGATATTTGTCTCTTTTGGAGGTATATTTATTATTTATTCTTTCAGTTAATTACCCTTTAATTATTTAAGATATTTAACTAACTATATATAGTAAGAAAGATGTGGAACCGGGTAAGCCCCTTTTTGTTTTCTAACCAATATATATATATATATATTTCTTGTATAGGGTTGGATACACGACCATTTTATGTTTTGGGTGACGCTAATGCTTCGTGGAATGATATTGCCCCCACATGGCTCAGTGGGAATGTTCCCAACTTTTAGGGGTCGTGAATAAAGAAATCTTCAATCTCAGGGAGCGTCTCGAAAACATGTCTCCTAAAGGGGTAAAATTTATTAATTAAGTACAAGTTTCATCTCATTTTATCTTTCCCATTAATTTTTTAGATTTTCCTTTTATAAATGAATAACTATCATGTTTATATGGTCATATCATTTGGGACCCTTATGTGAAGTCGAAGCAAAGAATTCCGCTGCATAATATCACATGGTTCCAAGATTTTTTGTTATGCCGCAACGTCAAAGGACCCTATCACCCACATAGAGTGATAAGACAAATGCAAAGAGTACATGTGTTTCAAATTCCCCAATTCAAGCCAAAATGAATAATATAGGTCGATTTGGCAAGAACTACTCAATGAAATATGAGATATTGTTATAGTTCACTGAAACTTGGGAGAATCATCTCGTGTCAAGTGACAACCAAGGTGCACGAGGGAGGCATCCATGGAAGTGCAGTGGGGACTATTTGGAGTGGTTTCATCACATTAGTCATCCTTTTATCTAACCATCGAAGAATATGAGAACTCATCCACTAATTTTTTTTTTTCAATTGAACAATACAGTAATTTAACTTCAATTGAAAATGTTTATATACATGTCAAATACAAGTTTTCATTGTTTTAACTAAGTTCAAACGTTTCCTTGCAGAACAAGTTGGTGGATGAGGCTTTTAAGTTGCTCAAGGTCTCTATTGATGAAGGTGGGCATGGTTATAAGGTAACCTTCCTCTGGAGGCAAGAGAAAGTATGTGAATAGCTACAAGGAATGTCGACACCTCTGACCTTGGAACATGAAGAGGAAGAGGAATAACAAGTAAAAGAACAAAGGGATGCTCCAGGTGGTGGTGGTGATGGGGTGGAGGAAGGGCTGGTGGTAGAGGAAGTTGTGGTGATGGTGGAGGAAGGGGTGGTGGTGGTGGAATGGGTGGTGATAGTGGAAGAAGTGAGGATAGAACCAAGAACATGCATGAACATATCACTTCAAAATAACCTAGAAAAGAGAACTAAGAGGATGTGATATTGTCTGATGTAATGATTTATACTTGATGAAATGAATTATTGTTTCCAGCGTATGACTTATTTGTCAAAACACTTATTTACGCTTATTTTACATTTCCATGATACAAAATGAATCCATGATACGAATGAAAACTTAGGTTTACTGCGACTGGTGAAAAAACTTAACTTTCACATGGTGAAATGAATTACACAGGGCCATAAAACATGATAATGGCCATAAAATTTAAAAATGAAATGAATATAACATGGTTGAAATTTGATAGTATTAAACATGTGAGAATGTAAGAAAAAAAAAAAACTGGGTACTATCCAAAATTAACTTTTATTTAGAACTTTATGTGTTTTTTTTTGGTAATTTTAATGGTTTTGCTATACTATTATAAGATAGAGAATCCACCCAAAAAAATAATTTGACATCCAAAATTTTCAAGTTTTGTTTGAGGAAAGGTTGAAAACCAAAAAGAATGTTGACCAAGTGTTTATTGATCATGGGGAAGGAAAAAAAATAAAAATAACAATAACAAAGTTTAAAAAATTGGTTGTTTTGGGTCCTATCATAATGACCATTGTGAGTTTAAAATTATAACTAGCATATGCGTCTGTGAACAGTCTAGACAGCTGCTGCAACCCATTAGCAAAGGTTTCTGTGAAATAAAAATTAACCTCACCTACACCTTTGCTATTAGTGTTTCCAACTAGTTGAAGTTACTCATGCAGACGTCTCTGGGAGACTAATAAAGGTCCTCGCACAGGTCTTGGCGACTGCTCCCAAAATCAACACTTTTTTTTTCTTTTTCAAATCTTCATTATTTTGTTGCTTCCCAATTATCAATAAACACTTGGTCAACATTCAATTTCGTTTTTCAACTTTTTCTCCAAAAACTTGAAAAGGTTGACTTCCGAGGCCCGAAAATATGGATTTTTGAAGGAATGTAGAAAATTGTTTGGGGTGGATTATCTCTCTTATAGAAGTATAACAAAACCATGGAGTTCTTTTTAAAAAAAATGAATTTTGGACAATACCTAGTTTTTTTTCCCAATCGCAGAGGATCTTGCAAAACTGAGCATGTTAATTCAGAGGACTCTGCATTTGGCATTTTGGGCACCCTTTGCAGATCTTAATGCGATTTTTAGGTTCTTGTGTTTGCCTGGTCGTGTGCGAATCTGGTCGAAACCAGGTTTTGTTTTAGAATCCGAGGTTGAATTTGTGTACATTTTTTCCTGCTCTTTTGAATTTCTTACATTTTCACATGTTTAATATTAATAAATTTTAGCCATTACCATGTTTAATTCATTTCATCTTGAAATTTTATACGACTATTATCATGTTGTGTAGCGATGCTTTATTCATTTCATCATGAATGTCATTCTACAAATTACCATATTTATAACCATAAAAACAATTGAAATGTGCATGCATCGAAGTAAATTGGGTATTCAATAAATGGAATGTAAATTATATATTAATGACATTTAATGATCACAAACATACAAGTCATCCATAAATACAAAATCGGCGACTTCTCTAACAACCGGATCATCTTATATCACCAAAAGAAAGAATGTTTCTTCGTATCAAAACTAAGGTATACGTATACATGTCAGTTACAAAATGTACAAAAAAACGCGCACTCTACTATCAATCGAAGATATCAATGACCTTATCTGATTTCTTGATCTTCCTAGCATTCTTGGAATTGAACTTCTTTATCATCACATCACCAATCTTGAGTTGACCATCAAATGAGCTCTTCCATTAGATTGCTTCTGAAAATATGCAAGAAGGCCAAGTAGGTACCATCCAATGCAATGGAGTTTTGGATATCATATGTAACAACCAAAATGCTCACTCTTAGCAAGGTGTTCCATAAAAAATACATGTATGTCGTTCAAACATGATGACGGCTCAACATATGAAAAACACGTACTGCTTTGGTTCCCATAACACACAAAGACATACCGGTAACAGTTGGCCGCAAGCTTTAACATATCTAGTTCAAGCATCTAATTTCTTTTGTTACTGCGTACCTTGCCTTTTCATGCAGTCAAAACTTCATTGACCCCCTTCACCCCACATTCAAACCCACAACTTTTCGTTTGTTTCTAGCTGCATTAGTAGTTCATTCATTAGCCTCTTCCAATTACTTTTCTTGTCGCAATCTATGAAATTGGCTATTCGTTGGAATTCACAATGTCCATCGGCGAGTACATTCTCAATATTATCAACATAATCCCAAATCCACGAAAGAATTTGCTTGATGAATGTAATTTTCCACTTCTCCTGCTTCAAATTTGGCTTAGATCGAAACACTTTGTTGACTATTTAGGTCATCTTGGGTCTTGGCATACTCATGACCCGTCATATCTCTTTTGTCGATTTCTTATTCATTTTAGGCCTCCTATTACTCGCTACACGTTTAGATGCATGGTTCCATCATTACAATTGAAACCAGACAACTCAACTCTAGAAGCTTCCCTTTCAACACCATTTGTTGGTTAGGAGTGGATTCACTAAAACTTTGCTTAATGGCGTCGACTATTGGTTTTTTAATCACATCCGTGTGTTTGCCAAGTTGCATCCAATGTTTGTCAATAGAAGTTGTCCATTGGGGGTTTGATACTCAACCATTTTCATGAGCACAAGGTAACCCATGAGTGGTTCGAATCATACATCCATACTTGACATAGTCATTGTGCACTTATTCATAGCTTAGAATTTCAATAACATCTCGTCAATATTTTTTGCGACATGAAGCCATGAAGTTTTCCAAAATTTTTTTACTTGTGCTCATTCTTCACCTTCGTCAAACTTTGTCGAAATGACACTCCAATTTCTATTAATTGGATTTGGATCATGTCATGCATCTCCATCCATCCATTAGAAAATGTCCCTAGAGATTTTTTCAATATCTTCTTCAACTTCGAATGTGCATCTTCAACGCGACCGGTTGTTCGGTTGCCAAAATGCATGAAATTATCGGCCCATGCACTTAGGAAGTACTCCTTCTCCAGATACCAGTCCTTTTTCAAATAATACAAACACTACGGGTGTAAAGCCCATTTTTTTTTATCGAACTCAACAATGGTCGACTTCTACTTTTCCTTTGTACTTGATCCATACAAATCCAATAAAGAATCAATAAACTCTTACCACTCCTCACTATCCTCAAAATATATTTTCAATTATTTTCAACATTTGCATTTATGTGTCATGTGCACAACCATCTCCTTACTCTGGGAAAGACTCGCACAATGGCCTTGATCAAACCCAACTCTTTATTAGTGATAATCACAGTTGGCAAGTTGTCTGACTAAAAAAACTCTAATAATTTTTCCAAAGCCCAAACGTATGACTCTTCATTTTCCAAAGACATAAAATAATATGAAACATTGAAAGTCTTCCCCGTCGATGTAACACCTACAATCTCAAATATTGACATTTGATAACGATTAGTTTTATAAGTGCAATCCATAAACATCACTGATGAAAAACACCTGGCTAGTTGAATTGACTCAGGATGCACATAGAAAATATTGTTCACTCTATTATTCTCATCCACAGTCTGCCACTCAATGTAATATTCTTGATCAACAAGTGCATGTTGTGTTGCAAAATTGTTCTCCTTTGCAGTTGAAGTATCTTTAGCCTCACAATGACATTATAAATAGGGTTCAAATATGAGACATTGTTAATAAACATTTCTTTCACACAGGCCAATATGCATCGAGACGTGACACCGGACGTTGACATAGTTTGCAAATATCTTATCTATACTTCATTTAATCGGCTCACATAAGAATAATCAATGAGCGATTTTGCTCGAGGATGGTTGTGGGTTCCACATGTTACTTGCAACTTCCAACAACCATCACCTTGTGGCACCCCTCTCCATCAAAATAGACAGCAACACTAATTTGTACCGCTTGATCGACTATTGTCATTATCAACTTTATTCTTACACTCTCGATTTTTTGAGCTTCCATCCCCTTTCACATCCAAAATTGATCACTCCTCTACGTCTATTATCAATGGGATTCGATTTTATGATAAGAACAATTGTGCTATTATCCCTACCAACACCTTGACACCAAGCTATCAAGGCAGGCCTTGATGAGAACACCTACAAATACAAGAAAAGTTAGAAAGAGCAATAAACTTGTTAGAAAGATCGACAAACTTGTGAAAATGGTTATACATGGTACTAACTATTTTAATTAACTTTACCCCTTCCGTAAGAAAAAAAAGCACTATCATCGACTACCTCCTCCAAATGCACTTTCCTCTCCATGGTTGTTCGCCTCACGATTAGCCTCACTATTTGTCTCGAAATAAGCATTGCCGCCAACATGATCATCATCCTTCTACATTAAGTAAATAAAAAAATTATAATTAAAATCATATATTAAGTAATATAATGAAGAAATTAATGAAGAAAATGATTAAGGCAATGGTTACCTCTAGAAGTAGGTCTCTTTCAAATATGCTTGAGCTAGTTTCGGGTTGTCAAGATGATCGGGAGGTATATCAAAATTTATCACGTAAATAAGAAGAACGTACACAAAATAATCATGAACTTATAAGTAAATTTAGATAATTGACAAACAATAACAACAATAACCAATATTATCAAACTAGCCCTAAAAACAAAAACCGGAAACAAACATGAAATTATCAACCAAAATTGATAAATAATAACAAACAAATAAGTTTTAGAAAAGAAAATTCACCTACCAAAACAAAAATTAACAAATAACCCTAACAATAATGTGGCTTCAAATATAATGAAAAAGTAAATTAAACATGATATTACAATAATCACACCAACAAAAAAGAACCCATGCAAGTTCATCTCAAGTGGAAGATGTTATCTCAAGTGGAGTGAGTTGTTCATCATCTCCAAATTGTTCATCTTCATCATTTCCTCTTATACATGGAGTCAAATGCACATAGAGCTGCAACTTGGGTGGGCTCAACCCGTCCAACCCGAGCCCGGTCAGGATTTGGGTGGGATTGGCTCTACATAGGTTCAGTTAGTGTCTGTCATGGTCATCATTTTATTCAGGTTGGTCATAGAGAATTGAGTTGTCAAGCCCGGACCAACCCGATCCCGATATCAATATTACAAATCTGGATGGTGTTTTAAGAGGGAGATAAAAGACGACTGAGATTTACCCAAACATAAAGATCTAACGACTCTAGAAAATTTCTCATATTTCAATATCTCTTACATGCTTTTAATTTCTCTTAACCCTCACACTCTTTCATTTCTCCTGCTTTCAATTTTTCATCTTTCAAGTATATGTTTATTCTTTTTTTTTTTTTTTACTAAATCTGTGAAATACATTTTTTATTGTGAAATGAGTGGCTTTGTATTTTAACTTTTATGTTTTCCAATTGATTTCTTTGGCAAAGTGAGTGTGTTCATGGTGACGTAGGCACGGACGGGTGGGCATGTCATATTGTGCCAATGGCACGGGGGACACATTATTTTATATTACAAATCAGAAGGGTGTTTGAGATTGGAGATAAAAGTCGACTGAGATTTACCCAAATATATGAATCTAACGGATCATATAAAACTTAAAACACCAAGAGATAAGTTTCATGTAATGGTTGGGACTTAAAGTTAGCCTTTATGTGTTACCTTCAATCAATCCCCAATAAGAGTGCATGAGTTTGATTCACATACCCAACATTTTGATATTTATTTAACTTGATATTTAAAGTAGAATAAACTCTATGTATCATGTCAAACTTTAATCGTGCCAATGGCACGAGGAATACCCTAATATATATTACAAATCAGAATTATGTTTGAGGTTTGAAATAAAATATGACTGAGATTTACCCAAATATAAGAACCTAAGGATCACATAGAACATAAAACACTAAGAGATAAGTTTCATCTAATGATTGAGATTCGTTTCATCTCATGGTTGTGACTTAAAGTTAGCCTTTTTGTCTTACCTTCAATCAATCTCCAATAAGAGTGCATGGATTTGATTATCATACCCTGCATTTTGATATTTATTTAACTTTCTTCAATTGTTGATGGTGGTGATTAGGCATGTAAGTATAAAGGATGAAAACTTAATGGTAATCATGTTTTGAAAAGTTTTAAACTTTATCGTGCCAACGACACCGGGAATATCGTAGTCTATATTACAATTCATAATGGTGTTTTACTATTTGGAAATAAAAGAGGGCTAAGATTGAGAGTTGGAAAGATCTTAAGGGTTGAGATTCATTCTCTATAATGACATGTGTTGTAATTATAACATATGTAGAATGGCAAAGAAAATGAATAAATGGTAATAAAAAAAAGAAGTTGGTAGGATGTATATGTGGTAGAGAGATAAAAATTTATGTGTGTTTTCTCAAAATTAAAATTTTCATAACTATTTACTTGGTTGTCGAATTTTAGTAAACTTGGTATTATTGGAATGCATTTTAAAAGATTTTTCCAATGAAACCAATGATAAATACAAGCGCTAAAAATTTAGAAATATATAATTTATTATTAAAAACGTTTAATGCATTTAACATCATTAGTATTTCTCAATATTTTTTTTTCAAATGATGAAATGTGTATCTTAATGCTCATTCAAACAAAGATTTTGAATCAAAGTGGGGGAACTCACTCATGTGATTTTATTTGTATTTATTTCAAAACTTTTGATTGAGTTTGACCCCAATGCCACAGTCGACTTCATATCGTGCCAACGACACGGGCAATAATTATAAACTATATGAACTATTAGGTTGAAAATTCCCCTCCCGTCAAACAATTCGAGTGCCGAAGGCACGGGGAATACTGTAGGGAACACATGTGAGCCAAAGACCATCGTTATGGTGGCTGATGGCACTCTTATGCTTAAGTTAGACAAGGTTTGAGAAATGCGTAATGTTGTAAGTTGGGTTCTATAGCGTATCTTTGTTCATTAACCTTATGTCCTATTTATAATGCGAGAGTCCTTGTTCGGCTAGGCCTTTGGTGGCGTAGTTTAGGGAAAAATATCTTACTGGAGATCCTTTCATTGCCAGGAGTCATCCATGTAGGGGAGTTTCTATACACGACTTGTGCCCATAGATCTGTGGGAGATTATTACCATGTGGAATGTTGTCTATGCAGGGGAGTTTCCATGCACGACTTATACTCCGGTATTTGTTTCCTAGAACTTAAAGCACCAAGAGATAAGTTTGTAAATAAACATAGTTCTATATTTCTTACACTCTTTCAATTTCTCATTTTTCAATTTCTCTTAACCTCACTTACAATCTTTTATCTCTCCCGCTTTCAGTTACTCATCTTTCAAGTATAAGTTTATTATTTTTTTCTAAATTTATTTTGAGCATTTGCCATTGTGTGCAATTTCAAATTTGTATTGTAACTTTTATGTTTTCTAATTGATTTTTTGGGCAAAACGAGTGTGTTCTTGGTGACAAATGCATGAACGGGTTGGCATGTCATGAGGTTTACCCAAAAAAATCATATCGTGCAAAGACATGGGGGACACACTAGTCTATATCTATATTACAAATCATAACGGTGTTTGAGGTTGGAGATAAAAGACAATTGAGATTTACCTAAATATAGGAATCTAATGAATCACATAGGACTTCAAGCACCAAGAGATAAGTTTGTAGATAAACATAGTTCATGGTTGATAATCGTTTCATCTAATGGTTGGGACTTAAAGTTAGCCTTTATGTTTTACCTTCAATCAATCGCCAATAAGAGTACATATGTTTGATTCCCTTACCCAACATTTTGATATTTATTTATGTTTATTCAATTATTGATAGTGTTGATTAAGCATTTTGATATATTGGCTTAATCAAGTTTTGAAAAGTTATAATGGGGTGTTGATGCTAGAAAAATAAAGTAGAATAAACTCTATTTATCATGTTAAACTTTATCGTGTCAACGACACGAAGAATACCCTAGTCTGTACATATATCATATCTGATCAATTTTTAGAATATATAAAATTAGAAAATTATAAATATTTCATACCTTAATATTCTTTATAAAATACCAAAATGAATCTAGTCACATTTTGGCTTATATGTCTCCTCTTTTGGCACAGACATTAAATTATTGACTGCACATTGAATATTTTACGCAATATTTTATTTGGTAGTTTGCTAGGAAAATGTGAATCTTTGCAAATTTGAAAAATGTAAGTTTGACATATTATTAGATTTTTTTTTTTTTTTTTTTGTTAAAGCGTGTTAGGACTTTACCCTTTTGGTAATTCTACTTTTTTGTGTGAACAAATTGAGATCCTGATGGAATTGAAATATATAAGTCATTTTTATACTTTTTAATACCCAATTATTTGATTGTATAAATTTTGTTTCTTAAACTCTTTAAGATTTAGGACTAACACGATCTATGTGGGAAAATGGGCAACCTCGACACTATGTGTCAAGATTGGATTGGTCATGGGCATATAAAGGCCAACCCGAGGTTGAGTTGGGTCGGGAACGGGCAAAACATCCAAACATTGGGTTGGTCACGGCAACCCGCCCAGTCCGCCTACTTAGAGCCCTAAGTGCACACCCTCATGTCAACAATGTTCACACTCACGTCCACCATTATCATCATCAAGTCTAGCATCATTACCTTCACTAAACCCATCTATTTCTACGTAAAAACTTGAACCAAACTTCTTCCAGATGAAGTTGGGGAACTAGAAGAGAGAGAAAAGTCAAGAGAAGGGGAGAGACGCCGACAATGGCAAGTTTCGGCAAGATTTGGAGGGAGAGAGACACTGCGAATACGGTGTTCGTTTTCACCCTAATCGACGAAATTTTTTGGCCAAAAAGTTTTGCAAACCTGTTTGAGAACCCCTTTTATTAGTGGTGTCACATAGTAGGTTAAAAAGGGGGTGACAAAATCAAATATGAGAAATGGTGGTGTCAAAAAGTCGGGACCATAGGTTGTAAGGTGCTCAAGATAGAATTATGGTTGTCTTGTTTTCAAATGCCGAGTGCCATTCAAACCACTTTGGGGTGTCTATTTTTTGTTGCTTCTTAATAAAAAAAATTTGTTGCCTTTCAATTAGAAGCAAAAGTTTTGGCTCCAAATAAATAAAAAGTGGCCCCAAAACAAGGCTCCCTTGGAATTATTCTACTAAAAATTAATAACTTCTTAAATCAACATTTTTTTTTCTTAATGAAAACAAAGATTACCTTTTTTTTTTTTTAAGGAAAGCGTGCCGCCGGTGGGTATAGAACCCAAAACATGGGGGTTAAACCACCACGGCCTTAACCGTCCAACTAGGCTACCTTTTGCACAAACATTACATTTCTCTATATGTTGGTGACAATTCATGACACTACACCAAATTGGCATTTTTGTAACAATAAAAAAATAGTAAACCTTTTGAGCTATAACAATCCACAAAACAATTTTACACATTTTTCACAAACAAAGTGATTCAATAATTGTATCACCACAAATAGTATGGGCTTACAAGTGATTCTATTCATGGTGATCTAATGTATTGTATCACTTTTTTTTTGTAGCTATTTTTCATTTTGTTGACTAAATTTAGTTTTGACTTGAAATTGTTTGGTGGATTGTAATAGTTCAAAAGTGTTACTATTTTTTAAGTTATTACAAATATGCCAATTTGGTGTAGTGTGAAGACAAGAAACGGTATGCATAGGCATGCGTCAACGAGATTTGGATATTTAGCTATGGTTATTTTTTTCCATAAAGAATGAAAGATGATATGGAATGGTTGGAATCATTAGAAGTTTTATTTTGCATTCACAATCTATAAGAAAAGAAGAGGGAAATTTTGAGAAAGCACTTTGTTGTGTCTTGGTGTTGGATATTTGGACGTTGTTCAAGCATTCAAGGTTGGAACTTGTTATCTCAGTTGGAGATAAAAAAAAATTTCTGCCTTCCGAAAAAAAAAAATAAAAAAAAAAATTTCTGAAGAATATGCTAGTTCCAAGAGGTACTTTGAGTCATTTCCTTTTCAAAGAGTCGTGACTGTGACAAGCTTGCACAGTTTCGAAGTTTCTTCCAAATTCAATTTTCCCTGAAATGTATGGTTTTTGGCAGAACTTGATCAAACTGAAAGGGTTGTAAGAAAATCAGTATACCTCAACTCAGTATGAACTTGTTTCTGACCTCAAAAGAGAATTCTATTGAAAGAAAAAGATGAAAGTAGATTCGCTACAGGTGGTGTAATTTGTGAAGTTAACCAGGAGCTAACACACACGCCCACAACTGACGGCAACCTTCTTTATAAACTAACAGGCAATAGCAGACCAAGTTTGAGATGATCAACTATGTATTGATAACAGCTCTTCTTGCCTCTTTGCAAGTTTTCCTTTCTTGTGTGTATTCTTCTCCATTAGGTCCCTTTACATTCGTCTGATTAGCCATTGCTATGACAAAAGCTAAGGAATCCCATGTGTTCATGTTTGTGTATCATGTATATGCTCTTCTCGGTGCCCACAATACCTAGGAAAACAAAGTCCAGTAAATGAAACATTTAAAAAAATTCACAAATTGTGATGACATTCTTGTTACTAATATAGATTAATAATTACCCATTGTTAAAGCACTGGCAAAGATGACAGCAGAGAGGATGAAAATGATAATGGAAGCTCTCCTCAATATTTTCACTAACTTTCTAACGAAGAATTGACCCCAGAATCCAGCTACCATTGAAACTGCTATTAGATACCAGGCTGCAAAATTCAAAACACATTGTTGTAACTAGTTACACTTTCATTGCTTATTACAAACAGTTGAATCAAATGACTCGTGGTTAGAAACATACCATAAGGGATGGGAAATCTCCTAAGGAAATAGAATTCTACCACTGATAACGATGAAGAGAACATCATCACAAATGTTGCTGTTGCGCTAGCAACCTAAATTGAAAAATGTAATATAAGAAAATTTGTCATTCTTATATTTCATGATTGTTACGACGATATATTTACCTGGGGAATGACTCCAAGTTCCAGTAAGAGTGGACCCAATATGAATCCACCACCGGAGCCCAAGAGACCACCCACTGTACCACCCAATATGCCACAGAAAGCGCAGAAAATGATCTGGGGTGCGTTCCACTGGATGGTAGCTCCACACACTGATTCATTGTTCCCATCTGACCTCCTCTTCTTGCTTTCCTTGTACAGTTTCACTGCTTCATATCTGAACACAGCAAGTGCCACTGGAAACTGTAAAGCCAAAAGCAAATATTGAGATAGTGCTCAACGTATTTAATCCAATAAATCAGGACTGTATCAAGAACGTCGACTAACCTGTAAAATGATAAGCGTCCAGTACATTGTACCGCAAAGCGTTGTATGATTCTATAGAACAAAACAAATAAGAGTCAGAGAAAGTCTTTGGAAAGTCAAAGAGTGAAAGAATTAAAGAGAGGATATTGGACGTTACCTTGATGATTTGGAGAAGCAGAAACAAGACCCATACTGTCAGCAGCACCATAATCCTCTTCCAACATAGGTTAAACCGTAATATTTCCTGAAGTAAAGGTACATGAGGAAGATTGAATTATGCTTTATTTCAATGGTTAAGAGAGATAATATATAATTACATTTTAAGTCATTAAGTAAATTGATGATAGCCTTTTCTTGTGGTTCTCATATGATTTCACATTGGCAGATAAACATAGAGGTTTGAATGGTGGGCTTGACAGGAAAGTGGTGGAAAGCTAAGAACTTTTTGTTTGGTATAATGGATTGTTAATCTATTATATTCTATATATCTAAAATTTCCTTACATAAACAGACAAGCAAAGTAGGATTACAATATATTGAAGCTGATTAAAACATCAACAACCACAACCTATCATCTGCAATTAAACATCTACCTTTGTCCTTTCAACGTTGCTTTTCTTACTATCACTCAACAATGTATCTAATTTATTTATTTACTTCAATATTTACAAGTGAAGCCAAGAATGAAACAACCCAAGGGAAAATATTTGTAGCCTCAACAACACAACTAAGAATACTGATAAAACTTATCTAGGCAACAAAAACAACAAAATAGAGAGCCCCCTAGTATCGCAGTTAGTACCAATTCATAAACCAACATGCATATCACTTACTGTCACGCTCTGACCAGCCACGGGACCCACAACATGTCAGCACGTGATCTGATTTAGTAACCACAAGCGATCGTAAACGGACACAACATTTAATATAACATATTCTTGAAACTAGAGACAAAACAGGGAAATAACAAATTACGATAAAATTTGAACAAAAAAAATGTTTAGGGTGGCATCGCATCTCAGTTCGAGATATTTCAGTGTCTCAAAAATTGGGGAGTGACACTTACCAATCCAGACTTCTCTTCCAGCAGGCTCAGCGGTTCGTAGTCTGCATTAACACGAACTACAAAACAAATACAAACAACATATTTCACGATAAACAAAACATATACGTATAGTTATTTACTTTTGTAATTCAATCTTTCTGTCCGACTCTTACCATCGCCATTAGAATTGCAGAATCCCACTTGCTGATTCTCTATTTCATTCTGTTTCAACATCAATGAAATGAATTACTGGAAAAAACATGATCATTCACTCATTCATATGTTTCACTATTTCAATTGTCATTATCATACATACATTGAAAATGGTCTCCTGTTTCCACATTTCCATTCCTTTGACAAATGACCTGGATGAAGTACCTGGTTGATTGAGATTTTTCAGTCAATGGGTAATAATAGGAATTAGCCTGTTAAAAGAGAGGAGTTGAACTGAAACTGACCCATGAAGAGGATGATAATGAGAATGGTTATGAGCCAGAAAGGAAAGATGATACTCAGAGCAACACCCATGGTGATACCAAGCATGAGCATGGGCTGGAAGAGCAAAGCAAGGTCATAGTCTAAGATGGGCGCCTCTTTACAGGGATGAGGCACTCTTAAATTGTACCAAACAGATGATATTGATGCCCCCATGATCATACCTTCACAATCAATGACCAAAAATGAAAGAAAGTTAAGCTAAGTTAGAATTTGTCTAACTTAAAACTTGTTTAGTCGTTTTAGCTCAACGGAAGTTTATATTGCGTAAAATAAATAGAGAAAAAAAAAAAGTAACGCTAAAGCGACTGATCAAGCTCACTAGTTGGCGGACTGCCTCAACCACTGCCTCGATCAACATCTTTGGTAGTGTGCTAGCAATTAGCAAACCTTGAGTATCCTTTCGCTAATTAGTAAGTAAAATGATTCAATAAGTGTGACCTTAAAGACACCATGCAATACTGCAAATCCCTTACAACGGCTTCAATAGTATTGTAATCAATTATTATTATTATTATTATTTTATTTTTTTGGGTAGTTGACCCTTTTTATCTATTTATTAATTCATGCCCGAGGGCTACATGACTGACCCTATAGGGTTAACCAAACCAGGCCCAAAGGCTACAATATTCCACTTAATATCATCGTCGCCTCCATCTCGCATGGTGATTTGTTTTCGCTCTGGTCCATCGCCTCCACCTTGCATGAAGACTTGCTTTCGCTTCGCTCCGGCTGCATTCAATACCCGAAGGCTTATCATCGGAGCACATGTGCTCCTAATAATCAGGCGAAAACTTACAAAATCCTAACTGGTGAGTCTCGAACCCTTGACCTCTCACAAGGAGAGTGGATGTCCGACCAACTGAGCTACACTTGGTGGACATTTTGTACGTACGAGACGCCCTAACAATTGGTATCAAAGCAATGCTTTGGTGCGTACACGAATGTGGATGTATGGACATCCACAACAAGTTACCACCCGTTGTACATCAACTTACTATTCAATATATGTAAAAACACCATTATGTGACCAAAGTAACCACTTAGCATACAAAAGTTGTGCCTCGCCTGCCCACTTAAATTATCAACCAAATTCACAAAAATTCTACCCTTAAAACCTAAAGTTATTTGGATTCACGGTGCATTCAAAATCTTTGAAAAACTTTCATTATTAATTTTAACTGTCAAAAACTTAACATTAATCCTAAATTTGTGTTTAGTTTAAGGGAGCATTTTGTAGGATATTGCCCTTGGAAGAAAAAGACTTTTGTACCATATACTTGTCAGAGCCTCCAAGAACTTATTCAGAGCGCTTTTAATTGCTCCTATTCAGTCAGCAATCATATGTGCACTATACATATTGGTATTGGTGACATTTAAAAGAACCAATACCAAACTCCTCATTGTCTATACTCTATTTGTATAACCAAAAAAAAAAAAATCCATTTCTCTTTTCTTCTTTAATGAGCATGGGGTTTCCCATTTTTTCAAGGTGTTCGAAGAAATGGATATGTTGGAGACTGTTCTGTTCAACATTCTTTGCTTCTTACCCTACCAACAAATCATCAGAAATAAAATACTGAGATAATAGTAGAGAGTGAGAGATGGATACATTTGGAAAGAGCAGCAGCAGATTTGGTATCAAACCCCAGAATGAGATTGATCATTGGGACAAAGATTCCGCCACCACCAACACCTCCTACAGTACCAAAAGCAGAACCCAGAAACCCAATCACAGTCACCAAAAGTAGTCTCCAACTAAACTTCAGTTCCTGTAAAAATCACAAACAACTCACATGCCTTATTTTTAAAATAAATAACTAAAAATAATAATAAAACCCAACTCATGTGCAATGCCAAAAATAACAAAAATCCATCAAGAAAAAAGGATGAAAAGACATACTTACAGGCCAAGTTCTAGAATCACTTTGTAATGCATCAACATGGCCAACCCAAGATTGATTCAATGATGATGGGTTTACAAAAGAAAGACTTGTTTTGTAAAAATGATCATTTGGGTTAGTGAGATAGATTGAACCAAGAACAGCCACAGAGAAACTTGAAATCAAATACAAAACAAACCCTTTTGTTCCCATTGCTTCTCTTGGCTTGGGGTTTGTGTTCATTTACAATTCTTGAAAGAAAGAGACAGAAAGGAAGTTAAACAAACAAGTGAAGGGAATGATCAGAAGAGATGAGAGGAGGGAAAACAAAGATGCAAAGAATAATGTGTTGGCAAAAAGTAGAAAAATAATAATAAAATATAATATGAATCTTGACACGTGGACAGCAACTGCCATGGAAGTGAAGTGCCACCACACCCACCATTCTAGATTTCAACTCTGTTCACCAAATCATTGTAATGATTTCAAAATTTAACTTTAAGAAGATATTTTAGATTTTTACCATATAAGTTGTGCTTAAAACCCAATTATTTGGCTAATTCATTTGTTATACAATCAATACATGGTTGGAAAAATGGAAACAAGTAAATGTGGCTTGTTTTGGTAAGTTTCCAAATGTGTTGGCATTTTGAATGCATGAATACTTAATGAAAAAATCTAATTGTCGAGGAGATGGATATTTTGCCTTAGAGGGGTGTATTGTATATGGATTCTTATGGAATTGATAAATAATTTGAAAAGTCCACGGACTCTTTAAATTGTCCACAGACTCTTTAAATTGTCCACGGACTTCTGCTGATTTCTTAAATCCATAGACTTTTGGTACAGACTTTCTAGAGATTTATGAAAATCCACGGATTTTGTATGAACGACTTTTACAGATTTCTAATTATTTGCAAGATAAAAAAGAAGTTGGTAAATAGTGATAAAACAAAAAAACGTCCGCATATAATTAACAAAAGTGAAAGATACATGTGCTAAAAAAACTAGAAAAAGAAAAGGTCGTTAATTAACATTTTTAAAAACGTCCATAAAATTGTATTATGATCATTCTTCTCCTTCATGATCATAGTCACTTTCTTCATTATCATTGTTAGCAACGTTGACATTTGCTTGAGCTGCTGCCCACATTTGATTAGAAACTTGTTCTATGGAATCCAACCCATCTCTAAGGCTTTTTCAAGTCTTATCAATAAGTTTTGTGACAACATATAGAAATTACATTAGTCGTTTCTCATGAAATATGGAATTGGACTCTTTAGGGAGAGTAAGGAATGTGATTCCCACATATAAGGGGAACTGGAGTGTCATCTACAAATGAAGAACATGAGCAGTAATTTTGAATGAAAATAGAACAGTAAAATCACCTCTTTAGAACCAAGAAAGATGGCTGATTTCAGCAGTTGGTAAAGATTCTCGCGAACAACCTTAGCATCGTCACTAATGCGTTCACGCAGCTTTTCTATTATTGCAAGCTTGTGCAAAGTCAACTCGGATGGATTTTTCAGGACCAAATCTTTAATACCAATCAGCGCATCTTGATCAATGAAAAAGAACTCAGAATCAGTATCTGATATTCACATAATTATTACATAATATATCCCTTAATTTATATATGTTAGTGTTTCGATTATTATAATTTATAATAATTATTTCGTTTTCATGTCTTGGCAGGAATTTGAGCGCTAACGATGAAATGATATTAAGGCGACAACTTAAGGACTGACAATTGGTCGATTCTAGTGGTGGTACAAAGCATAGAGTCACATATCTAAACCTAACCCTAGTAAACCTAGGTCTACCTAATTTAACCTGAGCCCAAACCTAAAACATGCTAACCTAAAAACCCAATCCCAATATGAGAACCCTATTTAACTTCCCCATCTCAGAGAAAGGAGGTCATCTCGTATTCTCTCCTCTTCCATAGCCCCTCTCCCCTCATCTCTTTTCCAGCCACCACACCACCCTGCCGGCAATCCTCGCTCGATAGGAAAGCCGGCAGCGTGATACTCCCGCCATCACCACCTCCTCCTCGTCCTCTACCATCAGCCGCCACCTCCTCACCCTGCTTCGCACACCAACAACCACCTCCTCCTTCATCCCATTGAAACAGGGGCGTGACAACCCTGTTTCACGTCATTACGCCACACAGCCACCATCACCCGACTGCCACCACCGCGCGCACAAAACTGGGAGCAGTCCCTGTTTTCCTCCCTCGCAGCCTCCCTCCTTCCTGTTTTCCTCTCTTCTCCACGGTCTCTCACTCCTACACTTCTCTCTCTGCTCCAACCTCGCCACCAGACCACGTATCGCCGCGACAGAACCACCGCAACCACAGCCGCGAAACAGAGCCGCACCGCGACTCTGTTTCGCCTCGCAACAAAGCCTGTTCCCCTCTTTTCTCGGCCTCTCTTCGTCTCGAGCTTCTTCCTGACTCCCTCTCTCACGACCACCGTTACGACCCGACCAAGCATCACCGCCACCTCCTCGCGAGACAGTGTTCGCAACCCAGAAACAGGGAGCCCTGTTCCTCGCCCTCCTTCTTGTTTTTACTGTTTTATAACTGTTTCTGTGAAGCATTAGTCAAGAATGGTGGCTAGGTGGGTGGCAAGTCAAATGAGGTGGGAGATTGTTAGGCAATGGTGGGTGGCAACCATTGTTGACATAGTTAGGCCACCCACCACATCTTCTAGTCAAGAATGGTGGCTAGGTGGGTGGCAACCACCATTGTGGATTTCTTCCTCACCAACCAAATGGAGAGCCTATAAAAGGCCTCTCCCATTCCTTGTTCTAAGCATCCCAAATCCCACAAGGATCATCCCATATGAAGCTTGTGAGAGAAAAAGATTTAGAGTGTTTTTCTTTTTCTCGGGTGTAATTGGGTTGTGGGTAGTGAGCTGGGAGTGGTTGTAAACACTTGTATTTCTCCATTAGTGAAGGTTTGCAGCAGCCCGTGGATGTAGCCCAAGTTTTTGGGTGAACCACGTAAATTGTGTGTGTTCAAATTATTTAGATTTGTGTTAAAGTACTGTTCACAGATAGACATAGTACTGTGCACTATTCATACGTACGGTACTATTCATCTGTACGAATAGTTCATACATACGATACTGTTCACACCCGGTGGTTAGCTTCCGCAGCAACACGAGGGTATCCCTCGTGTGGTACCAACAATTGGTATCAGAGCTTTTGTCAGATTTGGGTGGTAAAGCTCAAATTTGAGGTGTTTGGTCCTGAGAGAAGCTAGTGGAGGAATGACTTCTACCAGCGGCACAGTTAAAGTTGGGAAGTATGAGATTGAGAAGTTCAATGGGAAGAATGACTTCTCCTATTGGAGGATGCAAATGAAAAATTTGCTAATCTCACAGAAATTGCACAAAGCTTTGGCGGGTAAAGAAAAGAAGCACAAAGATATGTCTGATGAGGATTGGGAAGAGTTAGATCTTGAAGCACGAGCGTCGATCATTCTATGCCTTGAAAGGGATGTTGCTTTCTTGGTTGATGGTGAGGTAGCGGCTGCGGACGTATGGTCAAAGTTGGAGGCAAACTTCATGACGAAGACTCTAACAAATCGGATCTATTTGAAGTCCAGATTGTATACTTGCAAGATGGAGGAAGGTTCACCAATCCGGGAGTACATCAACAAGTTTGATAGGTGTATATCAGACTTGAAAGACATTGATGTGAAGGTAGATGATGAGGATCAAGCACTTCTACTACTTCTTTCGTTGCCAAAGTCTTATGAGAACCTAGTACAAACATTGATGCTTGTGGGTGACAATCTTACCATGGATGAAACTAGAACGTCACTTCTAGCGGATGATCTTCGGAAGATTGCAACTAGTGGCATGGCTACTGGTGGTAACAAGGAGCAAGCACAAGGGTTGTTTGTAAAAGGCAGAAGCAAGGGAGGAAAGTCTAATTCAAGTTCTAGACCTCTTGCTGAAAGGTCGTGTTTTAAATGCGGTGAGCTTGGGCATTTCAAAGCAAATTGCCCTAACAAGAGAGCAGGATGGAAGAAGAAGAAAAACAACAACAACAACAGAAAGGCAGAAGGGAAGCAAGAGGCTGGTTATGCTTCGGAAAAAGGGAGCAATGATGATTGCTTCTCCGTCACATGTGAAGAAGAAATCTCCGACAAGTGGATTCTTGATTCTGGTTGCTCGTACCATATGTGTCCAAATAGGAAGTGGTTTACTACCTATAGAAGCATTAATGGTGGAACCGTGTTGATGGGGAATAACCATTCTTGTAAAACGGTGGGGCTTGGTTCTATTAGAATCAAGATGCATGATGGAGTGGTAAGAACTCTGATAGATGTGAGACATGTCCCTGATTTGCGGAAGAACCTTATTTCTGTTGGTGCTTTGGACTCCGGTGGCTGTAAGATAGTTACATGGAATGGAGTGAAGACGGTTGTTCGTGGTTCTTTGGTGGTGATGAAAGGTATTCGTCAAAGAAATCTTTATGCTCTTTTGGGTACGACGGTGACAGGAAGTACAGCAGTTGGAACTAGTGGAAGTGATGGAGACCCATATGAGTGCACTCGGTTATGGCATAGGCGGCTTGGGCATATGTCAGAGAGAGGTCTAGATCTGCTCGGTAAGGAAGGTTTGCTGAAGAATATGAAGAAGCCTTACATGGATTTTTGCGAGCATTGCGTGTATGGTAAAGCACATCGGGTTCAGTTCAAGTCAAGCAAACACAGAAGCAGAGGTATTTTAGACTATGTGCATACAGATGTTTGTGGTCCAGCTTCAGTTACTTCCAAGGGTGGTTCCAGGTACTTTGTCACGTTTGTTGATGATTATTCTAGGTATGCTTGGATTTATTTCTTGAAGCATAAGAATGATGTATTCAACACGTTCAAGAAGTGGAAAGCAATGGTTGAGAACAGAACGGGCAAGAAATTGAAGACACTGCGATCTGATAACGGTACAGAGTATACAGAGGGTGCCTTCAAGGAGTTTTGTGATCAGGAAGGAATTGCTAGACACTGGACAGTCAGGAACACACCACAGCAAAATGGGGTCGCGGAGAGACTGAACCGTACATTGCGGGAGCGAGCAATGTGCATGCGATCATATGCTGGTTTGGGCAGAGAATGGTGGGCAGAGTCGGTTGCTACAGCTTGCTACATTTGCAACCGGTCTCCTCATTCAAAGTTAGATGGAGATATACCTTACAGGGTATGGTCAGGAGAACATGCAGATTATGAGAAACTCAAAATTTTTGGGTGCACATCCTACTACCACGTCAACGAGGGAAAGCTTGACGCGAGAGCCAAGAAGGCAATATTCTTGGGGTATGCAGCAGGTGTAAAAGGCTATCGCCTTTGGTGTGTAGAAGATTCTAAGTTCATAATCAGCAGGGATGTTACTTTTAATGAGAACTCCATGGTAGCTTCTTCGAAAGCTATGGTGCCCGAGGATGATGGTGTTGGGACTTCTAAGTCTCAAGTAGTTGAGATAGAACCTAAAGACCAACCAGGTTCTAGTCGTGTTCAAGAGGAGGATCATGGAGACACTCATGATGAGAGTGATGATGAGCTTGAACATGAGACGGTTCAGCAAGAGAATGTACATGCACTTCAACAACAGCAGCTCGAGGATAGTTTGGCTTCCACTAGGCCAAGGCGAGCATACAAGCAGGTTCAAAAGCTAGGGTCAGACCAGCCTTTGAAGCACTATGGGCAGGTGAATTTGGTTGAGTACGCACTCTCGGTGGAGGATGACGAGCCGGTCTCCTTCAAGGAAGCTATACAGAACAGTAATAGTGAGAGTTGGTTGGCTGCGATGGAAGAAGAGATGGAGTCTCTTCGGAAGAACCAAACGTGGGAGGTCGTCCCATTGCCCGAAGGGAAGAAAGCTATTGGTTGTAAGTGGGTGTACAAGAAGAAAGAGGATCCTTCCGAGCTCGGTGGTACAAGGTACAAGGCGAGGCTAGTGGCTAAGGGGTTTGCACAAAGAGAGGGAGTGGACTACAATGAGATCTTTTCTCCGGTGGTGAAGCACACTTCCATTCGGGTGCTATTGAGTATTGTTGCTCATGGTGATCTTGAGCTGGAACAACTCGATGTCAAAACAGCCTTCTTGCACGGAGACTTGGATGAGGAAATCTATATGCATCAACCTGAGGGCTACAAGGTTGAGGATAAGGAACGTCAGGTATGTCGCTTGAGGAAATCACTATATGGATTGAAGCAATCTCCTCGGCAGTGGTACAAGCGATTTGACTCCTTCATGCTAAAGCATGGGTTTTCCAGAAGTGAGTATGATTGTTGTGTTTATATTCGGAAACTTCGTGGAGGTGATTATATCTATCTTCTTTTGTATGTGGATGACATGCTTATTGCTTCAAAGAGCAAGGTGGAGATAGATAGGCTGAAATCTCAGCTCAGTAAAGAGTTTGAGATGAAGGACATGGGCGCTGCTAAGAAAATACTGGGTATGGAGATCAGAAGAGAGAGGTCGAACCGTCGATTGTTCTTGAGTCAGAAAGACTACATTGAGCGGGTTATCGCGAGGTTCGGGATGCAAGATGCTAAGCCAGTGGTGACTCCATTGGCTCCACATTTTCGACTCTCTGGTAAACAATCTCCCACTACAGCGGAACAGAAGGCACACATGGAACGTGTACCTTATGCTAGTGCAGTTGGCAGTTTGATGTATGCAATGGTGTGTACACGTCCAGATATTTCACAGGCGGTCAGTGTGGTCAGTAGGTTCATGGCGAACCCGGGGAAGACACATTGGGAAGCAGTGAAGTGGGTCCTGAGGTACTTAAAAGGTACCGCTGATACGGGTTTGTGCTTTGGTGGAGATACATGTCAGATCCGTGGGTTTGTGGACTCAGATTATGCAGGCGATCTAGATAGACGACGATCTACTACTGGATATGTGTTCAGTATACATGGTGCTCCAGTTAGTTGGCGATCGATGTTACAGTCTACAGTGGCACTTTCTACTACAGAGGCCGAGTACATGGCCATGGCAGAGGGAGTGAAGGAAGCATTGTGGCTGTGGGGTCTTCTAGGGGATTTGGGGATTAAGCAGGATTGTGTGGACTTGTGGTGTGATAGTCAAAGTGCGATCCACTTGGCTAAAAATCAGGTCCATCATGCTCGAACCAAGCATATCGATGTCAGGTATCACTTTGTGCGGGATGTCATAGAGGAAGGTGATATTTCTCTAATGAAGGTGCACACAGATGAGAACCCAGCAGACATGTTAACCAAGGTGGTGACAGGTAGCAAGTTTCAGCATTGCTTGGACTTGCTTCATATCAGCCCATGAGGGCGAGGCCCTGCGGGGCGATGTTAGGGTGAGGTGGAGTCTTCACCCGGTCATAAGAACTACGGTGGCTTGATTCCTGTAAGGATACGTAGGCAGCCATGGACAGAATGGTGCAGCCGGTTGGGTCTTCTGATCAACCTTTGTTGAGGTTCAGTTCTAAAGTGTTTGCAGCTTCTTCTGGAGTTCGTCCAAAATTTGAGGTCTATCAAATGATGTACGAGGTGGAGAATTGTGAAGCATTAGTCAAGAATGGTGGCTAGGTGGGTGGCAAGTCAAATGAGGTGGGAGATTGTTAGGCAATGGTGGGTGGCAACCATTGTTGACATAGTTAGGCCACCCACCACATCTTCTAGTCAAGAATGGTGGCTAGGTGGGTGGCAACCACCATTGTGGATTTCTTCCTCACCAACCAAATGGAGAGCCTATAAAAGGCCTCTCCCATTCCTTGTTCTAAGCATCCCAAATCCCACAAGGATCATCCCATATGAAGCTTGTGAGAGAAAAAGATTTAGAGTGTTTTTCTTTTTCTCGGGTGTAATTGGGTTGTGGGTAGTGAGCTGGGAGTGGTTGTAAACACTTGTATTTCTCCATTAGTGAAGGTTTGCAGCAGCCCGTGGATGTAGCCCAAGTTTTTGGGTGAACCACGTAAATTGTGTGTGTTCAAATTATTTAGATTTGTGTTAAAGTACTGTTCACAGATAGACATAGTACTGTGCACTATTCATACGTACGGTACTATTCATCTGTACGAATAGTTCATACATACGATACTGTTCACACCCGGTGGTTAGCTTCCGCAGCAACACGAGGGTATCCCTCGTGTGGTACCAACAGTTTCCTCATCCTCTCTCTCTCTTTTGCAGGTTCTGGAGACGATTTGAGGACGAGGAAGGCCGCGAGAAGCGAAGAAAATCACCGCGAGAGCCGCTGTCTCGCTGGAGACGAAGGCGCAGCAGCGCGCGACTTTGGCGGGAGAAAACTGTTTTTCAAACAGTGCAGCTATTGACACCCCCGAGTTCTCTAAGAGCCACCACAGTGCCTTTAGCAGCCCTTTTCTCGGGATTCGCGTTCGTGCAGAGATGAGTTGCGGCGTACCACATCACGAGGAGATGACTACCACTACCATGGATAGCTAAACCCTTCGCCAAGGCTACGATGAAACCACAGGATTTCCTAGAGTTTGTGTATTTAAATTTATTATTTTCTTTATGCTTGAACGTTAAACATATTTGATTTATGAT
Organism: Berberis vulgaris; assembly: GCA_963556465.1. Taxonomy (NCBI): domain Eukaryota; kingdom Viridiplantae; phylum Streptophyta; class Magnoliopsida; order Ranunculales; family Berberidaceae; genus Berberis; species Berberis vulgaris. Next base: position 13,035,651 of record OY747135.1, read on the forward strand.
TTTTAATAAATTGCTTTCACCGATTATATCCTGATTAATTATCTAGACTAGTCGGTAGTTAGAAGTACCATTTGTTGAAATTCAAAAGCCTGATTTAATCAATTAATCTGAATCTGTGATTGTGTGTGCCGTAAAAAGACACGCAATGCTAGGGGTTTAGAATTAGTTAAAATAAACTTGTGATTGTGTGTGCCGTAAGAAGACACGCAATTCTAGGGGTTTATACCTATGCTGAAATCAATTGTGAACTTAGATTAATCTTTAGGTTAGTCATGTTAAATCTTGAAAACAATATTTTTGATTACACAAATCTCAAAGAACCTGTGGTGGATTCAATGCCTTGGTTTCCCTTCTCATATTCTTTAAAACTTTTTATTTTGTTTTTAATTTGATTTTTATTTAGATATTTTAATTGCTGTAACCCCATTTAAATTAGTTTAAATAAACTCTGAAATTTAATTGCAACCACAGTCCTTGTGGGATCGACCTGTACTTGCCATTGTCTACCAGTTAGACACTGTGCACTTGCAGTTATTACAAGTAGGTTAAATTAACCTATTTATTTAGGTTAGTTAAATTTGCATCAAGTTTTTGGCGCCGTTGCCGGGGACTGTAACGGTGTAATTGAATTCAAGAGTGTATTTTCACTAATTTGTAGTTTAGGTTAATAAAAAATAAAAAAAAAATTGCTATTGCTTTTGCTTTTAGGATAGGCTTGATTTTATTTTTTAGTTATTTCTTTTAAGTCTTAGAAGTTTTGATACTTTTTTTTGTTTTTGTTTTTGTTTTTATTTTTTTTATTATTTTTGCAGGTATTAACAGGTAGGAAGCATATATTACAGGTTGCATATATATATTTAAAAAAAAAACAAAAAAAAAACAAAAAAAAAAAAAAAAAAAAAAAAACAAAAAGCACAGGGTTTGAATTGTTTACAGGTTGCTATCGCGTGGACACTCTCAGAAGTTGGCGAGCCGTCAGGTGGACGTTGCTTCTGATCGACTTCAACTCGACTTCTACCCGGCATCGCAAGTAACCCAAGAGAGGTTCACGCCGGAGGTAACTTCTTCCCACCGCATCTGCACGCGGTTTCTGAGTGAATTACTGTGTGTTTTGCTTGTTTTGTTTTTAGCTAGAATTGCATGCAAATTTGAATAGATTGAGGATATTTCTGATGCTGTAAAATTCCGTGCTCTCTCCCGCGGATAGGTTAACCACCATCTATTTTAGGGTTAGGGACCTAAGCCCTCACTATTAAAATTTGTAGCAAGATAAATTAGGACAAGACGCTCATAGGACCCCTCTTTTGAAACTTGAAAGTTTAAAGTAGTCAAGTGAAGGAACATATCCAATCTCGGAATAGTTTTGAAACTGGCATTACACTTTAAGCTGAAGGTAGAAAAGGAGGTAGGAGCAATTAGATTTCAGGATATTTTTGATGCTGGGAAACTCCGTGCTCTCTCCCGCGGATAGGCTAATTAAAATGGATTTCAGCCCTTGATTAGTAACAAACATAGGTAACAAAAAAAGAGTGCTTGTAGGGATTACCAGACGTTACAGCCTCTACATAGTACATTAATTTCTCACGAGATTAATTTGCTTCGTAGAAACCTCGACTTTTCGTGGGGCTATAACTATCAGCTGTGCAGTACCCGAAGGCAATCTGAATGATTGTATTTCTAGGTACTTATCTAGGGTCGTTTGCCATTCATCTTGCTTGCGCATCATATAGGTCCTGATTAGGTTTTCCCATTTTTTATTTTTTTTTTAGAGTTAGGTTCTCTTCATATATAGGTTAGGCTTGCATAATTAAAAAAAAAAAAAAAAAAAAATGAACCGCAATAATTATCCATCTCGCAGGAATGCATTTAATGCCATGCGACAACCTGATTATGCTCCATATTCAGATTATTACAACTCAGGTTCCGCATATTATCCTGACTTCCCCTCCCCTTCTCATGAGGATAAAGACTTTAAGGATTACTTCTCCCCTTCTACCTCGAAGCTTGAAACAGCTCTTATGACGATGAGTCAGAAATTAGATGCACTTATGAATTTGACTCAACCCCTACCTCCCACTAATGTTTCATTTGAGGGTTGTGTTGCATGTTCGAGTCCTAGTCATTCTACAGCTGATTGTGATTTGCAATATGATTATCCTGAATATTTTGCTGAGCAAATCCATTCTTTTAATGCTAATTGGCGACCTGGTTATAATTCAAAGTCCAACTATTACAGCCCTGGTTTTGCCAATAATCAAAATATCTCCTGGGCTCATAACTCACACCAAGGGGAACATAGTTTCTCTCAGGCTCCTCAATACCCTCATCATGTTATGCCTCAATTTAACAAAGCTCATCCATCCAACACATCAAGCTTAGAGGAAACGATTAATCAGTTTTTGCAGCGCTCAGCAAGTTCAATTGATCAGAATTCTAATGACATATCTGAGTTGAAAGCCACGACTCAAAGACTTGAGATAGTTGTGGATCATATTACTGAGGCATTATCTGAAAGTGAGTTAGGAAGAGTTCCTAGTCAGTCTGTTCAAAATTCAGAGGGTCAGATCATAATTGGTAACACATGGGAATCTGAGTCAGATGATGTTTCTGAGGATAATGTGATTGAAACTACATTGCTTCCTGACCCATTCCTTTCCCCACATTTTCATGAAGATCCACTCGACATATGTCTTCCTAGTGACTCATGCATAGGATCAAACTGTGAACAGTCTTTAGAGTCTCCCCTTGACTGTTTTCATGATACACATGACCATTTAGAGGTTTGTTTGACTCATTCTAGTTTAGACTTTGATGTTGATGATTCCATTAGGGAAGTCAATGATTTGCTTGACTCAGTCCCCATTGTGGATCCTAGTTATAAATGTAAGTCTAAAGTGGAGCCTCTTCCACTCAGTGAGTCAAAACTAGTCTCATCAGTTGAGCTACCTGAGCTTGACCTTAAACAATTACCTGACACCCTCAGGTATGCGTTTTCAGGTACTGATGATACTTTGCCTGTTATTATTTCATCTATATTGAATTCAAAACAGGTTGTCCCAAAGAGGTCGGGAGATACATTTAATGAGAGACTACATGCCATAGGTAGTGCTAATTCTAGGTTTGGGGGTGTTGTTGAGTCGTCTAACTCGTCGTCTTGGTGTAATCCATTTTGTTACGATGAACCTGTACCACCCGATATATTTATAGACATACCTCTTTCCATCCCTTTCATATTGACTGATGCTACCTATGTGGATCCATTGTTTGTAAGAGATGATTTCAATTTTCACCATCCTGATGTGGAAATTATCCAATCTTCTGATTTGGAACCAGACTTAGGATGTTCCATTTTAGGAGTAAGGGAGGATCATTTGTTGCATATCACTACTTGCGACCTATTCATGTTTAAGATCCCTATTGACTTCCAAGGAATGCGAGATTCTTTACCATTTCTATATGATTTTAGATGGTGTCCTTGCAGCTTTTGGGATGTGCTAGTATATCTTGTGCCGCATGTGGTTGCTATTTTTGCGTGGACTGATCCTCAACTTTTTCGGTTGTTGGTATACGATTCCTTAACCCTTTTGACTCGTTTCTATCATAGACTAGGTTTGGAGGTGAATGCTCCCTATGTTCTTCCTCGTCACTTCATGATATATCTTTCATGAGGGAGAATATATGTCAGGCTGACGACGTTAAACCAAGCGCTCCTAGGAGGCAGCCTAGCTTCAGTTGTGTCATGATGGTTAGTCTGGATTGATTTTCGAGTTCTTTCTAGTTGCATTCCACTCATACTCGTTAGCTCCGTAACAATTTTGACTTACAACTGATACATGTAATATTTTTTTTATTTTTTTTTTTAATTTTTAACTTTTTTTTCATTTGTGTCCTGTATTGTTTTTATCAATTTATCATGATGAGTCCACAATTCTTATGTCTCTGCGCGTTCATTGGTGGAAGATTTCGTCGAAATTGGTAAAAACTTTCCCATGGTAATATCCCTTTCACTCTCATCTTTTCTTTTTCCTGCATTTGTCATGATCATCATTTTATACATTGAGGACAATGTTTGGTTTAAGTTTGGGGGTGAGGTTTATGAGTTTTTCTGCATTTTTCAAGAAATTTTGAACTAAAATTTATTTCACAATTTACTATTGTATTCTACTCAATCTCCATTGAATACATAGTTAATTATGATTGTGTGACAAATTTTCACTTTGAAAATGCATTCAAAATCTAAGTTTCTTTCCAATGAAGAAGATGTGCTTTCAAGTATGCCTATAAATTGGAGGAATACATGCTTTCACGTGTCACTTTTATATATCAATAGGAAAACATATGGTTTGATATTATCTTTTAGTTAAATATATTTCATGAGATTTTTTTCAACTCGATTACTTTTTGCACTATAAGCCATATTAGCATGATTTGAAGATTGATGAGTGAGATATGAGCTAGAAAACCTTAGAATAATAGTGGAGACTTAACCTGTGAAAGTTTTGGGCCATTCTTTTCTTTCTGAGTGTTAGATAAATATACTCTAATTTTTCTTGAGTTCGCATTAAGTCGTTGATGATCTCATTATTCTCATTTTTTTTTATCAATTGCTTCGAGAATTAAATTATCGCACTAGAACTTTTTAGTTTATTTAGTTGAGATGTCATAATACCAACCTGAACTTAAGAAATGATGTAGGCAAGTTTTTCTTAAACCTTTTCTAGCCTTTTTACTTACCCACTCATTAGTTTCCTTTTGAAGCCCTTTGAGCCGTTGATAGCCTTTTATTTGTTAACCCCTTATCAATACCCAATTTATCTAAGAATGTATATGGATGAATGTTAGTTGGAAATGGGCAATTATAAAGAGCAGAGTCAAATATACCATGAGTCATCAGTGTTGAAACATTCTATTGAGTAGAAGAGGAAAAGCATGTAGTTGAAAAAAAAAAAAAAAAAAAAAAAAAAAAAAAAAAGAGAAAGAAAAGCGATGTCAATGAAAAAAAAAAAATAAAAAAAATGAAGGTAGTAATTGATGGTTAGAACATTGATTTACTCTTCATAGCCCTTGTGTTAGTTTAATGGATGTATACATTCTTAGATATTTTTCGTATACCTTTTCCATTCTTTGTTAGCCATTACCTAAGCTCCATTACAACCTATTAAAGTCCTAGTTGATCTTAAGAGATGGTTAGTTTCGTAGATGTGGAGATTAAATAAATAAGAACTATGGTGTATGATTTAACATTCTCAAAAGTAATTGATATTCCTGTCCATGAGATCATATTCATTCCATTCTTGAAAAGTCCGTTCTTCATATTACTATATGTGAGATGATTATTTTCCATTATTTACTCTTTTACTCACATATAAACTGAGTGAAATATCAAATCTCTGAGTGTTTCATTGTGAGTGACATGAGAGGTTTGAAGTCAAAACAAACTTTCTAAAGGAGATTTAGTAATTGTTTTACTCTGAAATAAAAAATTATGTTGATAAGGCCATGCACACACACACTTCGAGTTGGGAATAATTAATGAAATTTATTTAACCTTTGGGTATTATTAAATTGTTGTGAGACTCTTTGATATATTATTGTGAGACTGTTAGCTATTTTCAAAATTTTTTTTGGCAACTAAATTCTTACTCTGAGGATAATAGATCGAGTTACCATGTTTTGGAAATTTATTAAGTCATAATGTTTGTGGGTAACATTTCTGGAAACCCTCACGAGACTATAACTCGTCCACTAGAGGTAATCTAGGGGTTTAAAGCCTTGTTGCACGTTTAAGGTAAGTGCAACCGATGATTCCGGCGAAAGTGAGTTAGATTTTATTTTATTGTTTTGCTCGAGGACTAGCAAAATATAGGTTTGGGGGTATTTGATATTCACATAATTATTACATAATATATCCCTTAATTTATATATGTTAGTGTTTCGATTATTATAATTTATAATAATTATTTCGTTTTCATGTCTTGGCAGGAATTTGAGCGCTAACGATGAAATGATATTAAGGCGACAACTTAAGGACTGACAATTGGTCGATTCTAGTGGTGGTACAAAGCATAGAGTCACATATCTAAACCTAACCCTAGTAAACCTAGGTCTACCTAATTTAACCTAAGCCCAAACCTAAAACATGCTAACCTAAAAACCCAAGCCCAATATGAGAACCCTATTTAACTTCCCCATCTCAGAGAAAGGAGGTCGTATTCTCTCCTCTTCCATAGCCCCTCTCCCCTCATCTCTTTTCCAGCCACCACACCACCCTGCCGGCAATCCTCGCTCGATAGGAAAGCCGGCAGCGTGATACTCCCGCCATCACCACCTCCTCCTCGTCCTCTACCATCAGCCGCCACCTCCTCACCCTGCTTCGCACACCAACAACCACCTCCTCCTTCATCCCATTGAAACAGGGGCGTGACAACCCTGTTTCACGTCATTACGCCACACAGCCACCATCACCCGACTGCCACCACCGCGCGCACAAAACTGGGAGCAGTCCCTGTTTTCCTCCCTCGCAGCCTCCCTCCTTCCTGTTTTCCTCTCTTCTCCACGGTCTCTCACTCCTACACTTCTCTCTCTGCTCCAACCTCGCCACCAGACCACGTATCGCCGCGACAGAACCACCGCAACCACAGCCGCGAAACAGAGCCGCACCGCGACTCTGTTTCGCCTCGCAACAAAGCCTGTTCCCCTCTTTTCTCGGCCTCTCTTCGTCTCGAGCTTCTTCCTGACTCCCTCTCTCACGACCACCGTTACGACCCGACCAAGCATCACCGCCACCTCCTCGCGAGACAGTGTTCGCAACCCAGAAACAGGGAGCCCTGTTCCTCGCCCTCCTTCTTGTTTTTACTGTTTTATAACTGTTTCCTCATCCTCTCTCTCTCTTTTGCAGGTTCTGGAGACGATTTGAGGACGAGGAAGGCCGCGAGAAGCGAAGAAAATCACCGCGAGAGCCGCTGTCTCGCTGGAGACGAAGGCGCAGCAGCGCGCGACTTTGGCGGGAGAAAACTGTTTTTCAAACAGTGCAGCTATTGACACCCCCGAGTTCTCTAAGAGCCACCACAGTGCCTTTAGCAGCCCTTTTCTCGGGATTCGCGTTCGTGCAGAGATGAGTTGCGGCGTACCACATCACGAGGAGATGACTACCACTACCATGGATAGCTAAACCCTTCGCCAAGGCTACGATGAAACCACAGGATTTCCTAGAGTTTGTGTATTTAAATTTATTATTTTCTTTATGCTTGAACGTTAAACATATTTGATTTATGATTTTTAATAAATTGCTTTCACCGATTATATCCTGATTAATTATCTAGACTAGTCGGTAGTTAGAAGTACCATTTGTTGAAATTCAAAAGCCTGATTTAATCAATTAATCTGAATCTGTGATTGTGTGTGCCGTAAAAAGACACGCAATGCTAGGGGTTTAGAATTAGTTAAAATAAACTTGTGATTGTGTGTGCCGTAAGAAGACACGCAATTCTAGGGGTTTATACCTATGCTGAAATCAATTGTGAACTTAGATTAATCTTTAGGTTAGTCATGTTAAATCTTGAAAACAATATTTTTGATTACACAAATCTCAAAGAACCTGTGGTGGATTCAATGCCTTGGTTTCCCTTCTCATATTCTTTAAAACTTTTTATTTTGTTTTTAATTTGATTTTTATTTAGATATTTTAATTGCTGTAACCCCATTTAAATTAGTTTAAATAAACTCTGAAATTTAATTGCAACCACAGTCCTTGTGGGATCGACCTGTACTTGCCATTGTCTACCAGTTAGACACTGTGCACTTGCAGTTATTACAAGTAGGTTAAATTAACCTATTTATTTAGGTTAGTTAAATTTGCATCAGTATCTAATCTGACAATTTAAAGGTATAAACCAAAATTTTAAAGCTCATAAAGTCACGAGTATCAAACAAGCACCTCTGCGAACTTTGGCATTGTGATGGGATGTTTTCTGAAGAAGCTCCTTCAAAGTGAGACCCTTTTTGCTCAAAGCTAAACCTACCCTTTCTGATGCCACACTCTGCTCTGGAAGAATAATTGTTGTTCATATCAAATGTAACGCAATTTTCATCAAATAACAAGAAACCAATGAAGACCAAGTGAAATCATACAATGGGTATTGATAAAATTCAAACCTTTGGATTTGATTTCAGTGTTGGTGGCATTCTTGGGAGGTGGCAATTTCCGACCAATCTTTCGCTTTATTTTCTGCGAGCGAAAGCAAGAAAGGTGAGAAGTGAGAAAATACTAGAGGGAAAAAAGCGTAAATAAGGTTCTGTCGCGGCTGACACAAGGAAAATTTTTGGGAGACTTTTTTTCACGTTGAAATCTTTGATATGGAGGCTGGCAAACTATTGAACTTTTTTATTTATACTTAACACTACAAAGTCCATGAGAATCCATGATTTTTCAAATCCATAAATATGAATGATATTTTGAATACCCTAAAACTTTTGTGGACTTTCTGAAATCCATATTGAATACCCCTAGACTTTGTGGATTTCAGAAAGACTTTTTAAAATCCTGATTGAATACCCCTATACTTTTGTGGACTTTTTAAAATCCAAATTGAATACACTTGGATTTTCAGAATCCATGAAATTTATTAAATTGTCCACAAAATCCAGATACAATACACCCCCCTTAGGGTGTGATCTGATAGATATTTTGTTTCAAATTTTGGAAATTCAAAAGTCAATTATATCATAATAAAAAAAAAAAAAAAAAATATATATATATATATATTTTACTAATCTATATTACAAAATAGAGTGTCCTTTTACTATTCACAAAGCTTTGTCCTACTTGGCATGGGTGCAAAGACAAATGACAGTTAGGTATAATGACAATAGAAAATAAGATGCATGTATAATGACAAAAAAAAAAAAACAAAAAAAACAAGTGGAATGTGAAATTTGGGGTGGGCATCTCATCTCGCGATCCCGATCCTGTCCCCTTTCGTTTTCGTCTCGTCCCCTCTCATCCCAGTCTCGTCCCATTTTTTTGGGTTCTTTTGAAATCAAACAAATCCCGATCTAGAGTGGAATGAGATCGGGATGAAATTTTCAATCCCACCCATCCCCAACTTATTTATTAGTATTTATTGTTATTAATTTTAATAATTTAATTTTTATAACTGAAAGAGAAGTTTATTTGATCTCTTGTAAATTTGACGAGCTAACTGTAGAAGGTAGAGTTCAGTGGATGAACTGGTTGCAACTCGTATCCACACTAACACAAATATAATCACATCTTACAAATTGCAAGCTCCGTAGCTCTTCAGTCTGATGCAGTCTGCACCTCAACTGTACAAGGAATCTAATAGTTTGATGATGTTGAAGAGCTGTTGTAGTTAGGGGTGGGCAATGTCGGTTCGGTTCGGTTTTGAGCCCCAAACCGATTTCATTCGATTTGTCCAAAACCCAAACCGAAACCGAAACCGAAATTTGTATTTGTAAACCGATGAATTCGGTTGAACTGAATTTCGGATCGGTTCGGTTCGGTTGGGCCGAAATTTCAGTCTCAAGCATTTGAAAGACTTTCATTAAAACATGTCCAATTTTTTTACAGGCCCAATTTTTTTACAGACCTAATTTTTAGTCCAAAATTGAAAACTTTGAGAGAATGGGGTGATTCAGTGCAACAAGGTGTACTGCAGTGCGTTTGTTGCACTAATCAGGTATTGACACCTATCTGTTATTTAGTTATTTATATATATCTAATTAATCGGTCGGTTCGGTTATAAATCGGTCGGTTCAAAATCGTAAACTGATTTCGAACCGTTTATAATCGGTTCGGTTTGGTTTAAATTATTTTCTTTCTACTCATATTTCGTTTCGGTTACCGAACCGAATTTGAAAACTGGTTCGATCGGTTAACCGAATTTAAATCGGTTTTTGCCCACCCCTAGTTGTAGTCGAAAACATTATCTTTTATTGTATGTTTGCATTGTATTGTTCAACGTCAAAGAGAAGGTTGTATAAGGTTCGATCCCAATGACATGGAAAAAAGAGAAGATTAGTTTGGGAAGAGTTTCTTCATGATAATGTTATAGTTGTATGTGATAAGTTGTGAAATTGGAGAAAAAGCAGTTATTTATTTTTCTTCAATTATTGTTTTATTCATCTGATTGTTCCAAAATTTTATATGAGGTATCTGATATGATGATTGCTTAGCATGCGACTCTGTGTTGTCACTTGGATTCTTTTATTTTCTATTATAAAGTTTTAACCATTTTTTATGGTTTTTGAGCCTGAATTAGCTTAGGTAATCATTTAGTTTCTATATGACCATGACAAGATTCAAATCTGGAAAACAATGAAAGAAGTCATTAAAAGTTTAAGGTTTAAACTATATCAAACAGTTTAATTGTATATGACGTAAAATGATACCAAATGCACTATCCATGGTGATCAAAAGGAACCAACTTACCTATTTTCTTTGGATGAAATATGTTCCAACTTTTTATATTATGTGTTATTTGTTGAAGTTTATAAGCTCTTAATAGGAGATTATATATGCATTTATGCAAAAATGCATGCTGGTTTATCACAGCAAAATGTATATCTGTAAGGATGAAAATTTGAACAATAAAAATAGGCATGGAAACATGGTGGGTATGGTTCGGGTCAACCGAATATTCCTTGGGTCTAGTTCGGTTCTACCCACGTTTTCTACTAAAACACAAGGCCCAATTGTTAGGAGTTTTTTTTTTTTTTTTTTTCTTTTCGTTTATAGAAGTAGAATTTTCTTTTACTCAATATTGAACTAAAACAGTTAGAAAACCTTGTGTTTTATAATAATGACGTTTTATTTCCATGTTTCCTTAGATGACGTGGCACACAATCTAGCAATATTATGGACAACTATGTATAAGATTCAGTTTTCGGTTTAGGTCCGGTTCTGAACACCAGGAACCAGACCTGAAACGAAACTGAGTTGGCTCAATTCTAGACTCGAACCATTAGGGTCAGGTCTGTGCAGGTACCCATTGGTTCAGGCCAAATTGTCATGCCTAAATAAAAACATAACCTACTTGTCTATTGGAAATTCCTGGCCCAATGATTGATTAAAAACTTACAATTAAATTAGACACAACACCAACAATACAAATTAAAACACATAACCACAAACCTACACATATTTCTCTCACAAACCTACATAATTAAACCCACACTACATTCACATTCGCACACCACCTTCACGTTCACACATTGCACTCACGTTCGCACATTGACCAATTGATTCACGGACAAGATATCCACACTTCATTGCTTTTTTGTGCTCCTTAGCACCCACTCATAATTTTCAAGTGCTCCCATGACACTTCCACACAATTATTTTGTGCTTGCTTGGCACTCTCAAAACTTCTTCACGCTCCTTGTTACTTCCACTCTCAACTTTAACGTGCTCTCTTGGCACTTCCACTTACAATGTGCTCTTTGGCACAACTTGACTTTGCATGTCATTTAGATTTTCGCCGTTTATCTATGGTGTAGTGACATGACCCAGACTCTTCCTCATTATTTCCTTCACTTGTCCATGACCAATTAGCTTTACAGTCTCAAACTACGCATGAACAACACATTGAAAATTTAATCTCTGATCGTATGTATGAACAGTACCATATGTACGTACAGTGAAAAGTACCGCACATACTAATAGTGAACAGTGAACAATATCGTCCCTAGGATCGATTAAAAACTTACCAATACATAAGACACAACACCAACAATTACAAATTACAACTCATAACCACAAATCTACATATATTTCTCTCAACACATACAACCACTTGAAAGCTCTTGGCTCTCCTACATTTGAACTCACTTGAGCTACTCCACAATGTTCATCTAGAGACCTATTTATAATTGCTCATAGAGTATGTAGAAATCTTTGGAGAAGTCTAAATAGAATTCTCTGAACACTTAAAGATATTTCTCAAGAGATTAATCTAGAAAAAGAAATCCCTAGAGACATATGATGGTTGCAACAAGGTAATTCTCTAGAAATGCTGAGTTGGTGTTGCCACTTCAACACTTGTCATCTTGGATATGCCATTTGTGTCAGAGACCCTTATGATAAATCATAATGGAGACAACTCATTTAAGTGGATAAGATAAGGACTACAAATCTTCATGTCCTAAAATTATAACATTGCAGAGATCATTATGTTACCTTACAACTGAAAAGGTTAGCACTTGTTTTCCTCTTCTCTTTGTTACAAGGTTTGAATTGTTTAAATGTCTATCATGTGATTCACAACTAATTATAAGTTTTTTTTCTGACAAATATTAGGACTGGAGAGTTGCAGCTGAGATCCTTGCAAATAATCAATGTCACGACCCGATTCGTAGAGTACTATATTGTACGTAGTACTTTGTAGATCCAAACACGTACATATATAGTACATCACCCTCCCTTACCCAGGCGATGTGGGATTATGATCTCCCTTTTGTAGCTTGCCAACCCTCTTGGAATCCATGAGCTCTTGGACTTCTCCCTCACCCTCCCTTTCAGGTTTGCCCACACAAAGGTATCACAATCCACCCCCTGGGAGCCCAACGTCTTTGTTAAAGGACTTTCGGCTGGGTCAGGTTCTGATACCATTCTGTCATGACCCGATCCACACCCATCGGGAGCCCAACATCCTTGTTGGGGGACTTTCGGCTGGGTCAGGTTTTGATACCATTCTGTCACGACTTGATCCATAGAGTACTATATTGTTCGCTTTAGGCCCAAGGCTCGCACGGCTTTAAAACGCGTAGTACTTTGTAGATCCAAACTCGTACATATATAGTACATCACCCTCCCTTATCCAGGCGATGTAGGACTATGCTATCCTCTTTGTAGCTTGCCAACCCTCTTGGGATTCATGGTCTCTTAGGTTTCTCCTTCATTCTCACCCTCAAGTCCGCCCACACAAGGGTATCATAATCAACCAATCAAATAGACTGCTAATTTTGACAAAGTAAATATGAAATCACAACCAATCATTGTCGTGCTACCCATAGTGTCAGCGAAGAGATGGTTCACTACAGATGATATGCTAGACCAATAGGTTAACTGCTAGCATGTTAACATTTTATATTTAAGAAAATCTTGTATTATTCTTAAGATGATACATATGTTATCTTTTAAAATAGTTGCAGGAAAAGAGATGGGTAATATAGAAAATGCGGATCGATAAATAATTTTCTAAGCAATCAGACAAAAAATGAATGCTCACGAAACCAAAAAAGCAGCAGAGGTTCCAAGTTGCCATTGACTACAAGTAAACGAAACTCAAATTTGACTTCCTATTGACTCATGCAGTGAAAGGAATTACTTATATTCAAGTTTTTTGTCATACGTTTTGGAACAAATGGCGAACCTTTATGCAAGAAATATTATCAAATCTACATTTTACACATGCCAAAAGTATATAATTTACATTTACATGGCCTATATAAAGTGATAACCATCTATTGAGATTTATGTATGCTATTTTTCTAGAGATCTTAGATCCAACAAACATTCTTTGAATGAGGATATGCTTAAAGTTTCTAATATTTGCTAGTTTATTCACCTGTGGTACTCATGGAGAGAAAAAAAAGGCAGAAAAGAGAAAGGACAAAAAAAAAAGGACTTAAACATTCATGAAGAAAATTAATTAAAAAAAGCAAGATAGCTAATGACAAGCAAAGGGGTGTTTTGGTGGCTTCATGTGTAATAGTATCATCCAACAAGTGTATGTGTTCCATTTCTCAATCAATGTATCCTTTTGCATCATGTTATACTACTTGATCCCCCTAATAATACTTGGTTTTCAACTTTCCATATTAACTTTCTCCTTTTCAGTTGATTCTGCTAATTATTGGATTCCATAATTGTCGAATTGGACAGATGATTAAGGTTGATTGGCTAGGAAAAGGAGTCAGAGCTCTGCTAGGAGGCGACTAGGGTTTGAAAAAAAAAAACAGTCGTGGTTGGTTGCCGCACCTATTTGACCTCTCCTAGGTCAATCATCCCCTCTGCATGGCGTCACCCCCAGCTGCCAAGGAGGTTGCCAACTCGGTTGGGATAGGGGGAAATCCGGGGGAGGGACCAAAACCCTCCTTTGCTCAAATCATCGGCAAGATAGTTGTTGAGGAGAGCGACGATTCATCGGTGGAAGGAACAAGGTTTCGTAAGGAAGGTGATCCCGCCATTGGGATCATGGCTTCGGATGAATCTCGTGGTGAAACTTTTATGGAAAAACATGTTATTGTGCTTAAGTTCTCTAGCTATCAACCTACGTTGGAAGATATCTGCAATTCCATCCATATAACATGGGGAATCATGGACGATTTTTTGATGGGCTTACTAGATCAGCGGCATGTCATGGTGAGACTTCAATCTGAAGCAGAAGCGAAGAAGATTTTGTCTAGGGATTCTTTTCTGATACGAGGAGTTAGGTTCAAGACATTTCGTTGGCATTACGGATTTAGTTTGAAAGCGGATTCGATTACGCTTCCATTATGGGTTGAGTTGCCAAATTTGCCTTTGCACCTATTTCATCCCCCGCTTCTGAAAGCTATAGGGAACTCCTTTGGAGACTACCTATGTATGGATGATTATACTAGGTGTTTAACAAGACCAGGTGCTGCCCGTCTATGTGTGGAGATGAGTTTGGCGAAAACACTACCGACTAGAGTTTGGATTAATAGGGCAAACAATAGGGGTTTTTGGCAGAAAATTGAATACCCAGGGTTCAAATACTGCGAGCACTATGCAATGATTGGCCATCAAGATTCTTATTGCAGGAGGGTATTAGGCTGTAGCGTAAGCAAACCCGCAAAGAATGAAAAAAAGGTTGAGCGAAAGATGGAGTCTAAGCTTGTGAAGCAGGCATAGATCCCAGTGGTAAAAACCATGAAGGACTCAAAGGAAGGGATTGGAACTAGTGAGGCAAAAAATAGTCAAGGGATAGAGATCCCAGATGGAAAGGAAGAAAATAATCGGTGGGAGAGGAAACTCGAAATATTAAGCTGGCAAATAAATACGAGGCTCTAGTTGATGCCCCGACAGAGGAGGATACGGCTTCAGCGCATATTGAACAAGAACATCAAGTTGTGCAAAGTGTTCCTAATGGTGGAACTGATAAGATTCATCCTAAGAATGATCAGGAAGGGCTCGTTGCGGCGGGGTACATGCTTAGTGATATCAAGAAAGTAGTCAAATTAGCCTTGGAAACAACAAAGGAGACGGAGACAAAATTTTCAAAGAAAACGAAGGCTGAGTCAATGAAAAAACCAACGAATGTTTCAAAAAAAAATGCACGAGTCTATTGAAAAAACAGAGACTGACTCGATTAATAAAAAAAAAATCTTGAGGACTCAGTTTCGCTGCCCACTAAGGTAGCACCTGCTGCGATTGTGACAAAGTTGGGTATGGGGTCTCCTTTAGAGGGGCATGAGACGACGAAAGATGAACCAAAGGAGGTGATTTTTGCTGATCAGGTTTGTGAGGGAGGAAGTTCTAGCAAGGTTATACGTTCTTTGGAGCAGGTTGTTGGGACAAGAAATAAGAAAGTTGTTGAGGGCTGCCTAAACCCTGAGGAGGTGATAAACTTACAGGAACAAAGTGCTATGGAAGGAGTGAAACAATAGGAGAAGTCAGGCAAGGAGTTCGTGGTGGAAACACCTTCTAAGCATGGGTTAGCGTTATGCTCGAGTTCAAGGAAAATAGATAAGGAAGAAGGAAAGAGGAAGATGACATTTTCGAATTCAGAACAAGGAGGAAATTTGAATATGGGCAAGATTCTTAAGAAGGCAATAAGTTTGATCAACGAAGGGAGCAGACTAAAAAAGGAAAAAATAAACATAGATACTTGGGAGAGTGCTAGTGAAAATAGTGACGAGGCAGGTTCTGACTCAAAATTGTGGCCTCAAGCATTGTTAATTAGGGATGTGGAGATGGGAGCAAGCTCAGATGGTACTCGTAATAGTAAAAGGAAATTGGATGCTAAGAGTTTTCCAAACACCTACACCAAAGACTTCAGGCTTAGTCCTCACAGATCCTCTAGAACTAAGAAACACAATAATAAGTATAGAGATTGATCCATGGAAATTGTGGTCGGTCTAGTTGGATGGCGTTAATGTGGGGACGGTGTGGGGAGCAAGACGTGGCTATGCTGTTGTGTTTGAAGATTTCTTGTTATGAAGTTGTGTGATGGTGTTTTCTATGAGAACGTGTTGGTGTTCATGATACTAAATGAAGCTCTAATTTCGTTAGGGACTTCTTGGTGAGTTCCCTTGAGTTTTCTTGTCTTAGCTTTGTTTTCTTGGTGAATTAGGGTTTTTCCTAGTTCTCTTTTGGTGAATTAGGCCTAGCCCCTAGGATATTGGTTTTATTTGCTTATTTATTGTATTTAGGCTTTTTGGTAAAGAAAATTTAACTGTTGAAACTAAAAGTTTGGTGAATAAGGGTTAGCCCTAAGGTTTTTTTTTAATTTTATGTGTAAGGGTTTTTACCCAGTTTTTTTTCTTTTAATTCGAGTAAAGTCTTAATGTACCCCTGAAATAGATGTAAAATATTTTGGTTAAGTAATAAAGGGCTGACATCCCATATAGCTGCCCCTCCCTCTTAGAGGTTTCTTAAATTAAAATAAAATAAAATAAAAGGTTGATTGGCCAATCTTTAATTATAGGTTTAAAGAAAAAAAATCCCTATTTATAGGAGTTCAGGTATTTGCATTTTCATGACGTCTAGGACCATTTGCACTTTGAGAAAACTTTTGCTTTCTCGGGGGTGCATGATATGGCATCTCTCTCAAGCTATACATTGGGCAGTGATGTGGGATGTTTAGTTTTACCCCTTATCTGGCTTGTGTGTAAATAGGGATTTACATAAGGCAGCGACTATTTGACACCACAACTTACTCTCACCCATACAATCCATTTATTTTTTTCTTTTCCACACCACTTATAAAGAGAAAAACCTAAATTTTCTACCCTCCCAAATTCAAAACGATGGAGAGCTCTCTCTCTCCTCCCAACTTCTTTTCTTCTCACCCCAACCTTCTTCTTCTTCTCTGCATGTTTTTTCTCTCATTTCTCTTCTTCTTTTCCCTCCCCATCCGGGGACACCCCTCGCATATCCTCTCCATTCTCTCAAATCGAAATTGAAGACGAAGTCGAAAAAACACAAGATTTTAGCTTTTACAGGATCTCGACCTTGATTCCGCCATTGCCATTCTCCCTATTTTTCTTCTCCTTCCCTGTCGCACTATATTTTTGTTTTTTTCGCCCTCGCGGCAGACCATGCGAGGATGGATTCCCCACTCGCACGAGCCACTGTGAGGGAAAAAAACATTACCCTCGCAGTCACGAAATTTTTGCCCTCACAGAGGTACCTGCGAATAAAACACTCGCAGTCGCAGTGGCTCGTGCGAGTGGGGAACCCATCCTCACACGATCTGTCATGAGGGAAAAAATAAAAAACAAAAACAGAGTGCGAAGGGAAGGAGGAGAAAAAGAGGGAAAGGGGCGACGGCTTGTGCGAGAAGAAGAAAGTGTGGGAGAAGATAAGGGAACTAAGAGAGAATGGGAAAAGAAGAAATAGTGGAAGAAGATGGAGAGGGGAAGGAGGAGAAGAAGATGGAGAGGGGAAGGAGGAGAAGAAGATGGAGAAGGGGTGACGGTGGCTGTGGCTCCATATACTCTATCTCGCCGTCGCCGGTCGTCTCTCATCGTCCTTCATAATCATCGCCCCCTTCCTTGTTACCCCCTTCCATGTTGTTGCTATTGTTCTTGTTCTAGAGAAAAGAGGGTGATTGAAGAAGAAAATAAATAGTGATTTAAATGGGTGGTGTGGGAAAGCAAGTAAAAAAAATGGGTTGTGTGGGTGAGAGTAAGTTGTGGTTCCAAATAGTCGTTGCCTTTACATAGTAATTCTACACTCTTCGCATAAAGGTATACTATTAATATATACTTGTGTAAAAAAATATTTAGATTTACACAAGCATTATCAAGGTTGTGCACTGTCAAGGTTGAGATTCATTTTGTTGATATTCAGTTTCAATAATAGCATATTTGTGAATATAAAACATGTTTAAGGGCAAATAAAATGATAAATGGTGAAAAAAGTAGGTGAAAATATTACGTTTTGTTTTTTCTCATAATGAGAATTATCATAACTATATATCTAGTAGTTTTCAAATTTTGGTATCGTTGAAATCCATTTTGAAAATATTTCCAAAGAAACCAATACAAACACTTGAATTTAAGAATACATATTTTATTATTAAAAAAAAGTCTAATGCATTTCAAGTCGGTAGTATTTTTCAAATAAATGAGAGACCGATCATATAAAAAAATAAAAAATAAATGAGTTAGACATCTTAATGCACATTTAAACAAAAACCTTGAACTTCATATTTTGGCAAATTCAAAGTTTTGGGAGAACTTATTTTCGACTTTAAAATTTTTTCCATTATTAATTAAATTTTGAGTGTAACCCTAAAGTTTGTAGCATATATTTTTACCTTAGAATAGGTTGCACTTCAAAGCTTATTGAGGGCGGAAGTGAGGATAGTAGCGGGGGTGTTCAGTACATGATATTTTGCAAAAATAAATATGTGGAATGCAACGGCATAGGGAATACCCTAGTTTATCTTACAAATCAGCTAGGTGTTTCATTATTCATAATGAATTAGAGATAAAAGATGACTAGAATTTAAAGTTGAGAAATATGTTGAGCATGGTGAGCACGGGGCGAGATTGGGAAGGGATAGACCACATCCCGACCTCATATCATCTCAAACAGGTTCTGAAAATGGGACTATATGGTCTAAAAAAGGTTCCCTGCAGCAACAAATTTATTCAAATCTAAAATTCACACCAAACATAATTTTACAACATAATATTATGTTTCAAGTCTTTCACATCAACTACATCAATAATCAAGTCTTAAATAGTTAATATTACAAGTACATATGATCATCAACACCATCAAGAATCAAGTCAGACTTAATTAAAATATCGAAATTAATAATAAATATTAAATAGATAAGTTTGGGACATGATGGGATGAGTGAAATTGAAAATCTCCATCCCGATTCCATCCCACTCTATATCAGGATCGGGATGTGTTTGATCAATCATAAAAAGTACTCGAAAAAATTGGTACGGGACGGGATCAGTATCGCGGGATGGCATGCCCACACCTAATGTTGATGGTTGACATTCATTTTCTATAATGACATGTTTGTAAATTAAAACATATAAAAGGGCAAAAAAATGGAAAATTGATGAAAAAGTTGGTGGAATGTACATATGGCGAAGAGGGAACATTTTGTAATTTTTTTTCTCAAATTAAAATTGTCATAACTATCTACTAAGTTGTTGGATTTTAACAAACGTGATATCAATGGAATACATTTTTTAAAGATCTTTCCATTGAAAACAATGATTAATAAAAGCGCTAAAAATTTTAAATATATATTTTTATTAAAAATATAATGCATTTCACGTTGTTAGTATTTTTTTTTTTTTAAATGAGAGAGTCGATCATACTAGGAAAAGAAATATAGAAATGAGACGACATCTTAATGTACATTTAAACAAAATAACCCTGAATTATATGTTTTGGCGAATTCAAAGTTTTGGGGGAATTTACTCTCAGTATTTGAATTTTTTCACAACTGATTCAAATTTTGACTAAGGCTAACATAAAGTTTATAATATATATTTTTACCTTAGAATTACGCTTGCAGTTCAAAACTAATTGAGGGCAAAAGTGGGGATGGTGGCGGGGGTGTTCAGTACATAAAATTTAGCAAAAACTAAATAAATGTATGCAGAGTGCAAACGACACAGGGAATACCCTAGTCTACCTTATAAATTAGCTAGGAATTTTACTATTCATAAGGATTTCAAAATAAAATAGGGCTAAATTTGAAAGTTGAGGGTTGAGATTCATTTACTATAATGGTATGTTTGTAAATATAAAAGATATAGAAGCGCAAAAGAAAATGAACATAAAACTTAAAATGAGTGAAATGTACATATGGTAGAGAGAGAGTTTTTGTGTTTTCTTTTCTCGAAATGAAAATTATCCTAACTATCTACTTAACTTTCGAATTTTATAAACTTGGTATCGTTGAAATGCAATTTTGAAGATTTTTCAAACAAAATTAATGATCAATAAAAACACTTAAAATTTTAAAACATGCATTTCAAACCGTATGCATTTAAAAAAAAAAAATCTAATACACTTCAAATCATGAGATGTTCAATCTTTTTCAAAAGAACAAGAATAGCGTTTCAAGGCATATTCAACAAAGTCAAACTCCACTTCCACTTTAAAACTTTGACGCCGGGCAGAATAGCGATTATCCTGCGGGCTAGTTCTAACAGATAATTCACAAGGAAGAATACAAAATAATCGCCCAAAACACAGAGAAATATCTATAATGTCAATTCAAAATTATGCAAATAAAAAAAACTGTCTCTAAATTAGCCCACAAGCCGGGCTTTATAGCTAAAACTCATTATTAGAATTTTACCAAAAAATGACAATTTCCAATAATCATACTAAAACAAAATACGTAATAAAAGAAATAAGCTGATAGAAATCTGGCTCAAATTGGGTTCAGAATTACTTCCTAAACAATAATTGAAATATTACTATAAAGAGAAATAAACTACTAAAATTAACAAGCAGTCTATTCCTAAAAGAAAATAATGCCTAATCCTAAAAGGAAACTAAAAATACTCCTAATTAAATTTAAAGATCTCTCAAAGTTATTTAGTAAATAACTTTGAGAGCAAATATAGAACCTTAGAAACCAAATTAGGAACCTTAGAAATCCAAATTAGGAACCCTAGAAATTCTCCTGCATCAAACTTTGATTCTAATATCATGACACTTTTTATCATGTCAACGACACAGATAATACACTAGTCATCTGAGCTTCATAACAAAGTCATGTTCATAGTAGAGGATCACAAATTTGCACCCAATAGTGTTAAAAAATTTGAGTTTTGATACATCAACTTTTTGTGGATAAGTTGCTTGCCCAAAATAACAGTTGAGCTCAACTCAAGTGACTTTCTTATGAAGTTAGTACCCTACACTACACTGATCTTAATTATGGATCAAACTTTCTATCAAACGTGAAAATTTTAGTATTTTATAAATTTGACAGAAAAAAAAAATGTGAACATAATGTCATAATGAGTGTGGAAAAAAATCAGTTATACGCCCACCTTTTGAAAAAATTGAAGAAGAGTGGCTTGTGTGAGAAAATGAGGCACTCAATAAACCAATGGAAGACAATGAACACATTCATAAAAAGTTTTCCACTAGAAAATGCGGATTGATAAATGATTTTGAAAGCAATCAGACAGAAAATGAACCTTCAAGGAATGATCACGAAACCAAAAAGCAGTAGAACTTTCAAGTTGCCATTAACTATAAATAAACAAAATACAAATTTGATTTCCTATGTACTCATGCTGTGAAAAGAATTACTAATATTCAAGTTTTTTGTTGTACGTTTTGGAACAAATGATGAAACTTTATGCAAAAAATATTATCAAATCTGCATTTTATACATGCCAAAAGTATATACTTCGCATTCACATGACTCCTATAAAGTGATAACCACCTATTGGGTTTATACATGTTATCTTTCTAGAGATCTTAGATCCACCAAACATTCTTTGAATGAGGATTTGCTTAAAGTTTCTAATCTTTGTTAGTTTATTCACTTGTGGTACTCATGGAGAGAAAAAAAGGCCGAAAGGAGAAAGGACAACCAAAAAGAGGACTTGATCATTCATGAAGAAAACTAATTAAATAAGCAAAGATAGCTAATGACAAGAAAGAGCACTACTACAGTGGCACACCATCCCATCAGTGCACTTAAGAATTTTCTGACAAGAAAAGGGGTTGTTTTAGTGGCTTCATGTGTAATAGTGTCATCCAACAAGTGTCTGTGTTCCATGTCTCAATCAATTGTCTCATTTCAATTGATTCTGCTAATTATTGGATTCCATAATTGTCTAATCTCAGACAGATGATTAAGGTTGATTGGCCGATCTTTAATTATAGGTTTAAAGAAAAAAATCCCCATTTATAGAAGTTCAGGTTTTTGTCTTAATTATGACATTGAAGACCATTTGCACTTTGAGAAAGATTTTGCTCTCATGGGGATGCAATGATATGGCATCTCTCTCAAGCTATACATTGCGCAGTGACGTGGGATGCATAGTTTTACCTCTTCTCCGGTTTGTGTGCAAATTGGGATTTGCATAATGGTTCTACACTATTCGCATAAAGGTATATTAATACTATATGAGAAATTCTAAATGACGAGGAAACCAGCGAGGGGAGTGAGGTGGAGGGGGAACCGTTCACCCCCTCAGGATGCGTGCCCAAAAAACAATGGCATGCATCCCGAGGGGGGTGAACGGTCCCCCCCCTCCAC
This sequence comes from Berberis vulgaris, assembly GCA_963556465.1. Taxonomy (NCBI): domain Eukaryota; kingdom Viridiplantae; phylum Streptophyta; class Magnoliopsida; order Ranunculales; family Berberidaceae; genus Berberis; species Berberis vulgaris. Next base: position 13,058,123 of record OY747135.1, read on the forward strand.
CTCCCTCCCCTCGCTCGTTTCCTCGCCATGTAGAATCACTCATACTATATACTTGTGTAAAAAAAATTTGTTTCGATTTACACAAGCACTATCAAGGTTGTATGATAGTCATGTCAGGGAGGAGCGCCAGGCACTCTACTCTGAGAAACTCAGAGGCATCTTCAAGCAACTATTTTGCTAGAGCGTGATCATCAACATTAGTGTTCAATTGAGTTTACGGTTCAAAGGAGCACCCTATAGCACATAAACTTTAGACGAGTTTTCATGTCAAATATATTTCTACTTTTGCATAATATTGAAGTCATGTAAGACTCTGGGTGCTCTATCCCTCATCTTTCTTTTTGACAATCATCTCTAGAATTATTTTCTGCATTAATCCCCCCTCCAGCTCTATTTTCAAAGGCCATGAAATGTTTTGCCTGAGGAAATCTGAAAATGATGAAGACAAATACAAAAAGATTGAATTAATGTGTTGGTAGATAATCTTGATGATGGGGACATCTTATCTGCCAATCTGAAATGGATAAGTACACTACACAGAGCTCATATCCATTCTATCCATTTAGGAAATGCCAAAATGGGGCTGACTGGGTTAGCCTGATCCCTGATTTTGAATCTAACAGTCAAGGTTCGAACTAAATTAGTTGAGGCGCGGTCGGGTGGATTCCACTGTAAAATAACCATGCCACTTCTGCCATTTAGATAAATGCTCACTGTAGTGCACAGGTCGCTTGAATAACAACTCTCAGACACCAATTTTTCCACCAAGACCGACCAGCACATATAGTTCATTTTCTTAGTTATTGTCAGATGTTGTGCCAATACCAGATACTTGAAGATCAAACAACATTGTCATTTAACAACAGCAATGTGGTCATGCACCATGGCCTCAACACTTACCAGGTCTTTCACCATGTGTTTCCAGACTATCAGTGTAATCACATTAGTCTCTAGAAAAGTCGATAGAGTACGTAAAAGCTAGGTAAGGTACGTAAACACCTTATTACATCTTCAGGTTTAACAACATTGATAACAACAACACTATGACACCAGTCGATTATGGATTCTGTAAGACAGAATAGTTACATCTGCTCCCATCGATAGTCAATGGTAGGAATAGTAAATCTTGGACATGCTTGTCCATTAACATATAATTCCCAACTTTCTTCTCACTATGAAATACTTGCAAGTAGATTCCAAGGAAAAATCAACATCGACAAGCTGTTAGCTCAAATCTTTGGGGTCCGTTGAAGAAATGTTTTCAGGAAGGTTGAAACTTGAATAACCAGGGGAAGCACATTTTCTTCCCATCCAAGTAAAACTCAAAAAGAAATGAAGGTCGTGGTTGCATGAGCTTAACATGAGGAGGCTGTTAACTGAAAAACATGGATGCCGTCAGCATGCTTGATAAAGGAACAGATATGTTGTCGTCCACTACCTCTGTAATGGGAAGGGATTCCACCATTGTCGCCACTAAGGCCACTAGCGCTACCCTTTCCAATGTCCATGACCAATCCAACTGGAAGTACCCCAGAGCTGAATAATAGTAGAGCATCCTATAACACATGGAAAAACATTTTTTTGTGAGAAAATCCTCTATGCGGTACTTTGGTTCAGTGGGACGAAAGGTTCAAAACCTACCCAATTGAAGTCAAGAACCCAGATAAAAACATGGAGATACTTCCTGCCCAACTCTTTTGTTGGTTATAAGGAATCTTTAATGTCCCAAATCTTCTTCCCATGATATCAGCAAATCCTGTAAAACAACAGGTCAGAAATGGCAAAATGGGAGTCATAAAAACGCTTCATTTGAACCAGAGTGAGAGATTACCATCCCCGCCACACATCATTGCCAATGAAATCATTCCAACAGGAGACTCGCGCCAGAAGAGGACTGCACTCATAATCAAGATCAAAACGTAATAGAGAGGGCCTCTAAGTAATTCCCTGCATTTTAAACAGATTCAAGCTAGAAGGCCATGTCTATTGGATTGAAGGAAGAAATAGAGAATTCAATAGGGCAATTGGAGGCATTACTTAGGATTTCCCTCACGTGTGACTGATTTCACAAGGCTTTCGTCAGTAGCAAATGATAGTCCGTAGATAACAAGCCTCAAGCAATTCAAAAGAGGAACAAAAGCAGCAAAATAACGAGCCTCGGTCGAGTTACTATTCTAGGATCAAATAACGAATTGAATTAGGCAAGAAACCATAACAACAGAAATGTTTCTATGGAAAAGAGAAGGGAATACCTGAAAATTGGCCAAGAACATAGAAAAAGCAACCCTGATATGATATGCACCAGTTTTCTGCTCAAACTCTGCTTTAAACGGGAAATACAAAGAAAATTATTTGTTGCAAGCAACAATTACATCTAAATGAGCTGATTGAGAAGATAAGTGAAATTCGGAAATTCAACATTCAATTTATTTAAGGTGCCGTACAAGGTGGTAGTTTTTGAGAAGTGATATTTATTCATTGTATTTGAGCATCTAACAAACAGAGCCAATCACTAAAACACTTTTTAGTGATCTCGGACATTAGGTATCTCTTGGGAACTTTACTACACAGAGGTAAAATATGGCAGTTCAAAGAAATACTGAAGGTGAATTCCTTGGTATCAACTAGTCATTTATTTTTAAATTGATTTGGCTTGACACTAGGATGGATACTTTAGTAATATATAGTTCTTAGCAGCATCCATGCAAGACAGCTGATACACGACATTAAGAAGTCACTTCCAATGCTGAGGTTCAGTTATTCAAATAATAGACATAGGAGAAGGATTCACTGTCTCATAAGTCATAACATCACGTCGGTTTGACTTTCTATGCAGGCCACAATTGGAGAGCCTAAGGTCCACCCAACAGCTTCTGAGTTTTCTCTGAAAAATAACGGAAGAAATCATATTTAATCCAAGCTCAAGAACATCCCCTTAACTGGAGCCTCTTGAGTTGCGTGAGAGATTATAACCATCCTTCTACAAATATGACCTTTGCAAGTATAAGTTTTTCCCAACATAACCATATTGGATCATTGTTTTTGAGATCCCTGAAGAAGTTGAACGACACAGAACAACTTAACCCAAAGCTTTTACTATGTTCCAAATTGATTACCCAAATAGCTTGTAACATAAAGATTATAACTTTTTGTTTTAACTCTTTTGTCAATTAGCCATATATCTTTACCAAGGATTGTGATTTCTCAAAAAAAATTTAAATTTCACGGAATATGTATTTTTTTCGAGTTACCGAAATTTATTTCAACATCTAAAATATTTTTTTTTCATAGTCCAATCTCAATTTTCGTACAGTTTAACCTGTTATATCTTTAGTTTAGTATTAAAATTTTGTTATATAAGTGATTCCTGTGCAATAAGTAGTTTGTATTACGTTACGTAGTATGTAGGAGTTTAAAATGCTTAAATTATATTGATAGCTTCCAAATTACATACTAAATATTTACGTTTTTTTTCTATACATAACGAAATATTTTTTAAAATCAACTTACCGAAATTACTCCGAAAAACAAATCACAATCCTTGATCTTTACTCACCATGTTCACTACCTGAGGAGTACATATATTCATGCCTGACGTCAGTCATCCAATCACACAAGCAAAAGGAACTTTAGGATTCCCCCACCTCCAGTTCAATTGTAGACACTTGCATCGTATCCAACTTGAATCTCTATTGCACCTTCTCCATGTACCTCCCTTGTGGAAAACCAACTTTAGCTTTCTTGTGAAGTCAAATTTCCATCCCAAACATCCTCTTTGCAGCAGCATGATAGATCCTTTATGTCAAATTCCTTGCTCAACAAGGATTACAATCATCAACCTAGCATTTGCTTCGCAGTAGTTAATATCTCATCAACGCAAAAAATGAATCCGCCCATACAATTTTTTATTTTTATTAATAAAACCACCCTCTCCATAGTAGATTTATATGAGCAAGCCTTTACTGTTGCATGGAGGTATCTTCAGACACACCTTATCTCTATCTATAATATCCATCTAACCTTCTCTCCTAACTCTTCCATCTTAAATTCTTGTCCAATTCTATCTATGAGATGGGATAAGCTATGGGCTAGCTAGTAGCATTCGACTTATTGAACATAGATTTGTCAGTTCCAAACATCATCAAAAGGTTGGCCAAACACAACTGATTGGGTTTTCCATGTCTTTGGGTTTTCAAGCAACCCAAGTCCCACAAATAAATAAGCAAGGATCTTTACTGATAATTAGCTTCAAGCGCTACCTAACCCACCTAAAAGTTTCATAATCACATGATTTTTGCCTGGGATAATCTACATCCTCGTATATTCAATGTGTTTCTAAACTCCCATATGCCCATCAAATATGGTCCTCATCGATTATAGTCCAGAAATTAAGCGAGGGACTTGCAGGGGGTCACAAATACTATTTAGAAAACTCTAAAATATTGAAATCTGCATTTAATGTGCAAACAGACCACGAATCAAGTTTACTGAATCCACACAACCTATAATAAAACTAGATTAGTGCTTCTAGAATCATACAGTCTTGTAGCTAACAACATATCCAAGTGAGGAGATGTATAACTTTGTACATTTTTTTAAGCCTGTCAATAGAGTATAACTTGTTGAAAAATTACCGGACAATCTTTGAGCCATGGATTGTTATTGAGATGGTCAGTTTAAATTATTGTTGGAGAAGGCTAGATGTATAACTTGGCCACTCTACATCCATAACATCTTGGAGATGCCCTAATCTTACGGGAAAGTGACGATTAGTACCAAAACACATCTTGATGCATCATTCAATCATGCATGATGGAATTGAGGTTGTGGTCTTCTAGCTAGGAGACTCAACTGAAAGTATCTCATCATCGAAGGTAGAGACTAGAGAATGATTGGTTACCATCACAAGAGTTGGTCTAATGAGCCGCAATGCCATGACCCACAAAACAAACAGCAATAGTTTGGTAATAGACCTAGTACTGATCATGTAATGTACCTGGTGAGAATGGAAATTTAATTACTCACAGTGGTAAGGTAAGATCTCAAGAACTTACTGTGCCATTTTATTTTTAACCCAATCTAGAAACCTAAAACTAAAAGAATCTCTCCCCCTCTCTCTCTGACGTTCACCGACTCGGAATGCATCGGGATGCGCAAAACATCACGTTTTATGTATGTTTAAGATTACTTTACTCCGACTGACTAACACTAGAGGGACATGAACGTTTGTGCAAGTGCAGAGTGATAAGTGTGCATGTTAGCAAGCTCACGGAGGCAGCAACGACGAAATAATATTCAAGAAATAAATCGAGAATGGGAAACATGAATTTTTCGAACCTGTTTGATTACGTTGCGCTTAGTGAGATCATCAAAGACGCGAACAAGGCCGTAGGCGCCGACGCTGACAGCGGCTGCCGCGCCTGCATCGTGCAGAAGTGCACCTTGGGAGAAGTTGATTGTACATAGAGCCTTGGTGGTGGAGGAAGAGTAGGAGGTGTTCAAGTGTAGATTCCCAGAGGGAAATGCAACAGCAGGGATAATAAAATGATGAAATTTGGTGGTGAGATTCGAAGAAAAGCTTGTAGGAGGAGGAAGAAGAAAAGGTGGTGTGAAGGATAAGACTGATGAAGCTACCTGGCACATCATAGAAACCCAATCTTCGTTTTCTTCTTTTCTTTTAGCACAGCAACACTTACTCTTTGGCACAGTGTGTCGTGCTAATTAATCCTGGATCGGTCTATGATGCGCCCCCACCACCACGATAACCAACCTGAGGTATCTACTCTCTTACTTGGCCTTTTCTTTCCAGCTTTCTCACCTAATAAACTCACTGCACCAGCTAAATAACATTACCACTGATACCGATGGCCACCCACCAATTTTTATTGATTTTTGGATTTACCTAAGGGCACCACCACTATATAAAGAAAAAAAACCCTAACTCTAACCCTAACCCTCATCTTCTTCTCTCTCCATTTCTTCTCCACAACTGCTGCCTCCTCCTTCTCCGCTTCTCCCCACCGCCACTTCTCCTCATCCTCCCCTTCACCCCACTACCTCATTCCACCACCACCTCATCCTCCTCCTCCCCTTCACCACCACCACCTGGCCACCACTATTAAAATATGGAGTGTAATGGAGATGAAGAGAAAATATTAAAGGAGAGAAGAGACATAACTGTGTTTCTCATGTATATTGTTCTTTGTATCTTACAGAGCTTATACTGACAAGTAGAATTTAATGCTAAAGCAGCTAACCATAAACAAACAACTAACAATAAGAAATTCGTGGAGTGAGAAATAAAGAGAAGACGAGGAGCAATAAAGATGAGTGGGTGGTAGCTTTCAGTGCAATGAGATAGTCAAAAGGTGAAAGCTAAAGTTTGTTTAGCTTTAATACTACCCCTCAAATTGGAGCGTGAATGTCAACAATGCCCAATTTGCAAAGAAGCGTGTTAAAAGGAACTTGCCCCAATGCCTTAGTGAATATATCTGCAATCTGATTCACACTTGATATGTAGGCTGTTTTAATTTCCCTTTAGTCAATGCGTTCCCGAGCAATGTGTCAATCAATCTTGATATGCTTGTTTTTTTCATGAAAAACTGGATTTGCAGCAATATGTATAGCTGCTTGGTTGTCACAGTGTCACTGGTTGTGGATGTTCGATGCATAAATCTTGTAATAAGTTTCTCAGCCAAGTCAACTCACAAGTGATAGAAGTCATAAACCTATACTCTGCTTCAGCTGAAGACTTAGACACCGTAGCCTGTTTCTTGCTTTTCTAGGAGATGAGGAATTTTCCTAGAAAAACACAATAACCCGTAACTGATCGGCGTGTAGTAATGTCTTCGGCCCAATCTGCATCACAAAACTCGACTAGACTCAAATTGTTTGTGGAAGGAAATAGTAACCCTTGCCCTGGTGAACCTTTTAAGTACTTAAGTAAACGCTGGACTGCATCAAGGTGAGGTTGTCTAGGTTCTTGCATAAATTGGCTAAGGGTGTTTACCGAAAAAGATATTTTCAGCCTTGTGATAGTCAAGTAAATCAACTTTCCCACCAGTCGTCGATAATGTGTCGGATCTTTGAGTAGGTCACCATCGGTGGGAGTCAGCTTCAAAGATTGTTCCATGGGGCATTTGGAGGGTTTTGCTCCAAGTAAACCTGCTTCTTAAAGGATGTCAAGTGTGTATTTGTGTTGATTGATAGAAATACCCATTCGTGATCTTGCTATCTCAACACCAAGGAAATATTTTAATGTTCCAAGATCCTTCAATTTGAAGCAAGACCCAAAAAATGTCTTCACATCATTGATAGCCTTTTGATTATTTCCTGTAATAATCATGTCATCAACATAAAAAAGAATGGTTGTAAAAGAGTTGCCACACCCCTTAATAAAAAGGGAATAATCGGTTCGTGATTGTTGATGGCGGAGAGGAATTTGTGGAACCATGATCGAGAAGCCTATTTTAAGCCATACAAAGATTTGTGGAGTTGACACACAAGTTGCTCCCCTGTCAACGAAAGCCTGGAGAAGGATGCATGTAGACTTCTTCGGTGAGATCACCATGTAAAAAAACATTTTGAACATCCATTTGGTGAAGGCCCCAACCACGAGCAGAAGCAATAACAAGGAGGCACCGGAGAGTGGTAAGTTTGGCAACAGGAGCAAATGTTTCAGAATAATCGATTCCTTCACGTTGTGCAAATCCTTTTGCAACCAGGCGAGCTTTATACCTTTCAACGATGCCATTAGAATTATATTTTATCTTGAAGACCCATTTGCACCCAATGGGACGATGACTTGAGGGAAGAGTACCGGGTGACCAAGTTTTGTTAGCCGCAAATGTGACAATTTCATAGTTCATGGCTTCAATCCATTTAGGGTCCCGACAAACTTGCTCATATGTTTCTAGTTCAACCAAGTGAGAAATGTTGAAAGCAAACGTTCGATGAGCATGAGAACGATTGAAATATGACACATACCTTGACAAAGGATGGTGAGTGCTTGATTTAACTAGAAGAGGCGTGTCTGAAACAAACAGAGTATGGTTGATTTGATCATCTTGGAGGTGAGTAGGTGTTCGTTTTGAACATGTGGAACAACAAAGTGTCGTGTCAGCCTCTGTCATAGGTTTGATCGACTGGTGAGGATTGCCCGGCCATCCAGTGGGTGCCATTTCGGATGGTTATGTTCTCTGTTGAAATGTGGGCGATTGGGTGGGTGGGTCCGATTGACTGGTAGTGTCAGGATTTGTGGTTTCAGGCTCGTTTTGTGGTGGATTTGTTTCATTGGATGATGTGGTGATTACAGAGGTGTTAATGTCAGAATCTAAGGGTTTTGGCAAGGTGGGGATGTCAATTTTGTCATCATGATTTATGTTGGAAAGTGGGAAGATGTTTTCATGGAAGATAACATCTCGGGAGGTGAATAATTTCTTATCAGCCAGATCATAGACAAGATAAGCCTTTTGCCCTGGTGGATACCCAAGGAACACACAACATCATGCACGAGTGTCAAATTTATGAGTGGGTTGTAGGTTTGTGGCAAAACACAGACAACCATAGGTTCACATGTGGGAGTAAGAAGGTGGCTTTTTGTGTAATCACTCATATGGTGTTTTGTTGGTCAATTTTGGTGTGGGTAAGCGATTAATCAGATAGCAGAATATTTTAACGTGTTCCCCCCAAAACTTCAAAGGTAGGTTGCTTGGAAGCGTAGTGCACGAGCAACATTCAAGAGATGGCGATGTTTGCGTTCCACAACCCCAATTTGTTGATGTGTGCAAGTACAAAATTGTTGAAAATTTGTACCATTCTCCTTGAAGAAGTGTCATAAAGAAACAAATTCTCCCCCATTATCGGATCTTAAAGTTTTAATCCCTTGGTTATGTTGCGTCTTAACCCAAACAAAGAAGTCTTTTAAAATGGATTGTGTTTCAGGCTTATAGACATATAATGCATAAGATGGACCCAAGTATATCGAGAATAATCGTCCACAATGGTTAAAATAAAGGTGCTCCAGAATGTGAATAAATCTTATGAGGTCCCCAAATGTCACAATGGACTAAATCAAAAGGTGCATGACTAGAAATGCTACTAATGGGAAAAGGTACACGCGTTTGTTTTGCTAGAGGACAAACATCACAAAAATCATTGGAATAAAAAAAAAAAATTTCTGGAGTAGTTTTAGATAATAACTGGTGTGGAGAAATAGATGGATGCCTGAGTCGTTTGTGCCAAAGGTTGGATGGTGTTGGATAGGTGTTGACTTTGGTTTGTTGTAAGGTGGTATAGACCATTACTCTCCCTACCCAGTCCAATCGTCTTATTTGTAGTTAAATCCTGCTTCACACAAAAATCAGGATAAAATGTCACAAAACAACCTAAGGCTTGTGTCAGTTGGCCAATGGAAAGTAAATTTACTTTAAATTTCGGGACATAGAGCACATTATCAATAGTCATATTGTTGTACAATTTCATGGACCCGATGGATTTAATTTCTACATGTCCCCCGTTTGGTAATTCCACTGAAATATGTTTGGAATTTGGTTTGTTCACAATTGGAGGAGTGTTAGATACGTAATCAGTGGCACCACTATCAATTATCCATGAACTGTTTATGTAAGTTGATGATGAATTTGTACCTAAGTACTAGTAAGAGGTTCAATGTTATCGGTCTCTTTGTGAGGAAGGGCAATGATTTGATCACACTCCTTTGCCGAGAAATGTTTGGTCCTTCGTGATTCTTATTTGGAAGTGGCTAGAGAACTTGTAAAAATTTTCCCTTTTGGTTTGACATCCTTGCCATGAAATTTGTGTCCAGGAGGAAATCCATGGAGGAAGAAGCAACGTTCAATGGTGTGACCATCCATGTCACAATAGGAACAATGAAGGTCCCGACGATTTCATCCGGTCGTTTGGCTTGGGTCACTATTGGTCGACCGAGTTTGCATTTTTGAAGAACCTCCGGACTGGTTATTGGAGTGAGGCCCATTAATGTCACATTTTGTAGCCACCTCAACATGTCTCTCCTGTTGTAAAACAGAGCCATGAGCCTTCCGAGTATCGGGAAGGGGGTTCATCATGAGTATAGAACCACGAACCGTTGTGAAAGAATCATTCAATTCCATAAGGAATTGCATGACTCTCTCCTTTTCTTCTCGTTCAACAATGTTTTTGAGTCCCCCACAACTACAGATAATTGGATCATGATAAGAACCCAACTCATCCCAAAGTGCCTTCATCTTGGTGTGGTATATTGAAATGAATTGATGTCCTTGTTGTTGTTCTACGATCTCTTGGCGAATGTGATAGATTCGGGAGTCATTCCCTTGTGAGAATCTATCGTGTAGATCATTCCAAATGTCAACCACAGTTTCTGCATAGATAATACTACCAACAATATAAGAACATATAGAATTTAGGATCCATAATAGTACCATATGATTGCAACGTTCCCATATTGGAAATTTGGCATCAGCTCGAGATGGTGCCTCAACCATCCCATTGATAAAGCCAATTTTGTTCTTGGCGCTAAGAGCGATTCGCATAGAGCGGCTCCATTGTCCATAGTTATCTCCTTCGAGTAGTTTGGAAACAAGAACCAAACCAGGGTGATCGAAATGGTGCAAGGTGAGTGGATCCGATTTGTTGGGTAACATCTCTGTATTTTCATTTCCCTTAGTTGTAGCAGAAGCTTGCTCTGATACCATATTAAAATATGGAGCGTAATGGAGATGAAGAGAAAATATTGAAGGAGAAAAGAAAAATAACTATGTTTCTCATGTATATTGTTCTTTGTATCTTATAAAGCTTATATTGACAAGTAGAATTTAATGCTAAAGCAACTAACCATAAACAAACAACTAACAATAAGAAATTCGTGGAGTGAGAAATAAAGAAAAGACAATGAGCAATAAAGAGGAGGGGCAGTAGCTTTCAGTGCAATGAGATAGTCAAAAGGTGAAGGCTAAAGTTTGTTTAGCACCCCCCCCCCCCTCCCTTCACCCCACCACCTCGCCACCACCACTTTTCCTCCTCTTCCCATTCACCACCACAACCTCGCCACCTCTTCTCCTTCTCCTACGCTTCACCACCACCACCTCGCTATCGCCACTGTTCATCCCACCTCCTTTCTTCTCTAGGTTTTTTTACCTTGTTTTTTTTTCTCCTTCGCCCTCGCGGCGGTTCGTACGAGTGGGGAACCCACACTTGCCAGAACCCCCGCAATGGCAAAAAAATTTGTCAATGGTGCAGCAAGAACAGAGTTACCGCCTCAATTTTTAAAATGTATGCTAGGTGCACTAGGATCTCTCATATTGATGGTGCAACAAGAACACAATTACCGCCTCAGTTGTAAAAAAAATAAGCATAAGGCGCTATTTTTGAGTGTAAATGTTAAGGAGACGAGATGCCCATATGTTGATCTTGTTAGCCAATTGTATATGTTGATCTTGTTGATCTGAGATGCCGATATGTTTAGTTTGTATATATAAGAATTTTGGAATGTTCATAATGCAGGGGGAAATTTTGTGATTATTTGCAATTGCATTTTCATTGCTTATAATATTTGCATGCACAGTATATAAAAATATAAACATAAACAATTCTATTTGCATATTCGCTTTGCATTTTCCCCATCAAATTCAAAAAAATAAAATTTTGTCTTTTAATTCCTGCTTAAGACTTCATTTGCCAAAATGAAAAAAAGGGGGTATCCTTGTCTAAGACTTCTCTAGGATTTGCAAAAAAAATCTATTGTAAGTGCCCTGAAACATAACTTAATAGTAAGAGTTTGTACCCAAACAAAATAGCACGTGTGAGCCATACACATAAATTCGCAGCAGCTTATGCGAACAAAATAAAGTAAAGCGCAGCGACACATTCAAAATTGTCCAAAATGCCTACAAATAACCAAACACAACAAAACTTGCTAGCCCTAGACAATCAATCGCACGATCCACTGCGTTTTAGGAAAAAACCAGAGTCTGATTTCTGTCCAAACGGAACGGCCGCTACAAAATGTATACATATCTTCACGTTGTCCGCTGCGTTGGGCTTCATTTCATATTCAGTGCTCCAGATACTAGAATGAATATCCGATGAGACAAAACCCATCTCTCTCAAGATGACAGACCCATTCTCTGTACTATCAATAGGACCAATTATAACAAGTCACACACTCATATTCTGGAAATACTGAAACAAAAGAATTTCACGGTCAAACTGCCGAAATGACCTAAAAATCCTAGTCCTAAGTGATTCACTTTGGACAGAGTTTGTTTACCGCAAGTTTATGAATATCTTTCGCAGCTACCGCTGCGTTTGGACAGAAACCAAACTTTTTTTGCCTAAAAAGCAGCGGGTCGTGCGAGTTGTGTTCATATCCTCGCATTGTCCGCTCTGTTTTAACAGAAAACAGACTCTGTCCATTTATTTTTATTTGAACTTTTTTTCATTTTTTTCAATTCCTATAGGATTGCTACAGTAGTTACAAATTTGATTTATTGTTAAACCTCACTTTTGACCATCTCAAGTTGGGGTGTTCAAAAGTGGGGTTTAGCAATAAATCAATTATGTCAATATTGTATCAAACCAATAGGACCTGAAAAAACCCATAAAAATATTCAAATACAAAAAATCTTAAAAAAATGGACAGTCTGTTTTCTATCCAAACGCAGCGGTAGGTGCAAGGATATGAACACAACTCGCACAATCAGCTGCGTTTTGGGCAAAAAACAGAGTCCAAACGTAGCGGCTCCGGCGAGGATGTGTCTTATCCTCGACCGAGCCATTGCGTTTTGGGCAAAAACCTAACTTTGTTTCATACATTTGCTGAATTTCTGCAATTTGTAAGATCACATTCGCGTCCATTTGCTGCAACTGTTATTATTGGGCTCGATTTTTCCATTGCGTTTTGAGTATCTCGGAGAATTTTTTCACTTTTTTCTTTGTCTATGACATTCAAACATAATTGGGAAAACCACCACGGTTGCATAATCACAAGAAAATTACTTGAGAAGATAAATATTATTGCTTGAGAAGACAAATATAATTCATTGGGAAAACAAATAGAATTGTTTGATAAGGCAACTCAATTTGGTATTAGGACCCCTACTCATCATCGTCTTCAGATGATGCGGAGGACGATGATGAGGAAAAACTGTCGAATGAGGAAGATGACAGTAAATCATCATCATCATCTGATGACGACGATGATGTTGGTGATGGTGTGTTAGTGGACTACTACTCATCCGATGAAAAGGGTTGCAAACCACATCCCCTCAAAGACTTTGTTGACCATGTCCAAGACAAAATAATATATTTTTTGTAATATTTTTAAATATTAATGAAAATTTTATTGTTTAATGTTAGTTTTTGTGATTTTGTATTGTAAATTTTTATTTGTATTTCTAAAATTTCAATTTGTGTTTGAATTGTGAAGAAAATAATAGAAGAAGAAGAAGAAAATAAAAGAGGACAAGAAGAAAAAACACATGAGAGGAAAGATAATGAAAGATGAGGTGGTGTAGGAGGTCGGCGGGGTGGTGATGATTGTTGACGGATAAGAAAGGGAGAGAGGAGAAGAGAGGGAGAAAGGGTGAAAGGAGGTTGAGGAGGAGGCAGGCCTAGGGATGGCAACGGGGCGGATTGGGGCTGATTTGAGCAAATCCATCCCCGATCCGTCAGGAATGACGGATCCCCCGATCCACCCCGCCAATCCGTTTGCAATTTTTATTAAAAACCATAACTGCCCCGCGCGAATTGGCGGATATTTGCCCCGCCCCGCCAATCCGTTTATTGTTATCCATCTAACTACATACATTATAACAAAAATTAACAAAGAAATTACAAAGAATCCATACGAAAATTATAATAAAAATTAAGAAAAAAAATAAAAATTCGATCTCCGATAGATTTGATATCTTGATCTAAAAAAAAAATTCGATCTCAGATCTGAGCATCTCCAAGGACCAACCCAAAAACATTTGTTCAGATCTGAGATCTGAGATCACAGATCTGATCTTTGATCGGGGAAGGGAGGGGAGAGGGAGGGCGGCTGGGAGAATGTGAAGGGACGACCCAAGGAAAATCTTTCGGCTTACGCCTTCGCTGTGAAAATCTTTGATCGGGGAAGGGAGGGGACAGAGATGACCACCAACGTCCGTGAGAAGGAGACGAAGGGACGACCCTTCGGCCTCCGCCTTAGCTGTGAGAGTCGTCCTCCGCCTGAGTCAGAGAGAAGAAGGGACGACCGAGGCCAACCTCCGCCTTTGCTGTGAGAGAAAAGAAGGGATGATCGAGGCCGAAGGGACGACCGAGGGGCGAGGCCTTCGCTGTGAGATTAGGCCTTCGCAGCTTCGCTGGCTGTGAGAACGAGAGTGGTGACGAGAGGGGGAGAGTGTGAAATGAGAGAGGTTTAATGGTTTATCCCTTTATATAGTGTAAGGATATTTTTGTAATTTCAATGATTAAACGGATATCCGTGGGGCGGATAGGGATATGGCTATATCCGTATCCGCCCCAATATCCGTATCCGTCCCAATTAATAAACGGATACAGATTGAAAATCCGTATTCGCCCCAAGATCCATGAACTCTTTACCAAATCCGCCCCAAACGGAGCGAGTGGGGCGGATATCCGTGAAAATCCGCCCCACTGCCATCCCTAGGCAGGTCGGCAGTGTGGTGGATTAGTTGATGGTGGCAGGGTGGTGGTTTGGTGATGGTTCTTGATGACAGGGAGAGAGGAGTTAGGGTTTTTGTTTTCCATTTATAGGTGGTGTCCTTAAAAAATGTGGTGGTATCCTTTGATAATGTCCATCAGGAAAAGTGGTGGTGTTATTTAATAGGTTACTTGTACAGTTACTTGTATTCAAAATTAATGCAAAAGATTATGCGCAAAACGTCTAAAGTCAATTTAATCTTGTTTGTAAACTCTAAGGTGAAAAACTGAATTCTGCCATGATTGAGTAAATCCAAACCCTATTGATAACAAATCGTGGCACAGTGATTCAGGTTGTTCTGTTGCATGTAAGACTTTAATGCAAAACATGCAGAAGGACAATGTGTTATATGCTTGGTCGGATGAATGTTAGTTATCATATCTTTCAAAACTACAACAAAAGCAGATTTGAAGCTTCCATACTTAAATAGTAAATAACTATAACAATAGAATACGGAAGTAACAGTAAGAAAATATTCGTTAAGGATCAAAATTTGGAATGGAATGAAAAAACAATAAATCATGCTGCCTTCTTGCGGGCAAATCTTTCGAGTGATTTTGGCAACTGGATTTCCTCGCTTATTCTTTGCTTCTTCTTAATCTGTTCTTCCTCCTTCATTTGGTTGTCCAAGAAAGGTCTCTTTGCTTTCGCAATGCCCTCCTGCTTCTTCTTTTCCCTTACACTTGGTTTGTTCCTCCCTTTTGTTTTCTTCTTTTGAGGAGCGTTCTTTACAGCTGTGATGGCAGCTTCCATCTCGGCTTCTCTTTCCTGCTTTGTTGGCTTGTCTTTCTTTCTGTCTGGTCTCACAGTGCCTATCTTTGAGGGATCCAGCATGATAGTCTCTGGTGGGAGCTTGTCAAGGAGAGAGTGAATCTCCTTCTCCCTCCTCTGTTTAGAGGTTTCAAATGGGTTTGCCACCCATGTATCAAAGTTGGGCTCTCCAGAGCCTGGGGCGAGAATGCATGATAAACCGGCGGAGTGTCCAAGTCCTAAAACATCTTCGTATGGTTGGAACACTGCTTTCCCTACCTGATAACCTTTCACCATCGCATGACTCATGTAACGGCTATAGTTCTGAGTATGGGAAGAATCTTTCCATATTTGTACACGTGACCCACTGCCGACGGCAAGCAAACCCTTCTGACTGAACTGCAAGGTCTTAGCATGTTCCGGGTATGTGTGAAGGACTTGAAATTTTCTCAAATCCCAAAGCTTGATCTTCCTCTCCATTCCTGCAGTGGCCATGAGATAACCCCCTGGATGGAAAGCCATTGCTGTGACCGGTCCCTTATGGCAAAGCATCTTGACCAGAGGAGCAGAACTGGTAGGCTTCCACATGGTGACTTTGCCACAAGAGTGACCTAAACCTACAACGCCATTGAAATTGTTCACCTGCATTACATCACAACGTCCAAGACCCGTCCTGTAATTTCCCACCATCTCACCCATAGTGATGTCTTGGTAATGAAGTTGCCCAAATTTGTTTACGGATGCCAACAGGAAGTGGTTTCTCAAAAATTGAAGCTTCAGTGCTGCCCCGTGCTCCTAAGAGACAAGCCAATTTGTTATATATTTAGTACATCTCACGATATCAAAACAGGAAGGAGATCAACAAAAACATTTCTAGGCACAAGGGAACAACAGACTTGGATTGATTCAAATATAGAATCAAAGCCAATTAATTATTTTTGTTCATGTTAAACTACAAAGAGCATTATTATTGGAAAAATGCTAACCTTAAGGCAATGGAGTTCTGTACCATCCCTACTATATATATATGGATACCTGTTGCATTTAAAGAATGCTCAGAGCGTCATTGAGGTATTTGAGAAAATAAAAAATAAATTACAATAAAATTACCAGCAAATGAAGTGATATAACTGGAAAAACAAAACTGAACTAGTAAATCAATCAAGATGAGAACTAAATTCAATACTAAGGCTGTGTTTGGTTCTAAGGAAAATTTGCCATGGGAAAACTACAAAAAAGTGAGAAGAGATGGGAGAAAAACTCAGAAAAGGTTTTCCAACTTGAGGTTGAAGATGATGTATTTTCCACAATTTTGTATATAACCAAGAGAATAGACATCAAAAAATTCATGTTCTTCATTCTCTTCATTTTCTTCCTCTTTCCTCATCTTTCTTCTCACTTTTAGCAATTCTCTTGAGAAAATTTTCCCTTGAACCCAACAACCCTAGTAGATTTATCCCTTACTAGTCTCAATAAAATATGGAGCTTACATTCTAGAGAGAGAGAGAGGTCTTACTTCTTCTGAGCTGCAGCGAAAAACAATTCATTATGCAAGAAAACCACATCACGCACAGTTTCTCTGACCTGAAAGAATCAAAATGTGATCAGATAGACAACTCCTTGAATTTGTACATTTCATTTAGCAACAGAAATGAAAAACAATTGAACAAATCACATTAAACAGTCTTTGCAATAACCATGCTTTCCATTTGTATAAGAGCATAGAATAAGAGCATACCTGAAACTCTTTAATTAATCCCATCGTTCTCGTGTCAATGATTGCTAGGTGACCCTTGCGCCCACCAATTGTCATATAACGACCACTTGAGGTATAGTCCAGTGTGTACGGACCTAGCTCTGTACATGTAATTGAAGAGTTGGTATTGGTACTCAAAGAACTCACATCAGAGATACTAGACTTGGTTGCCTAAATGATGTTTTATGCTTTAACTCACAAAGAATGTTCCTAATCTTCAAAGTTTATTAACTGATATGACTGTCTAGTAGGGAATTGACAATTTGCAAGCAGATAACAGTAAGATACCATAAAGTACACATATGGCACCAAACAGGAAGCAGTGACAAAATAATTCCATGATAACTGCAGCAGATAATCGATCTATGATAACTGCAGCAGATAATCGATCTTAATGAAACTCTCCACCACTGAGCTAAGCCCAAAAGGAAACAATTAACTTTAGGGTTTCACTTAAAATATAGAAAAGCAAATGCTTTTTCCTTATAGAGCCTTCAATTAGTTTCATAAATAATTAAGCAACATCACATGCAAAATAAGAACGATGTGAGAACAGTTATCAGGAAAAATATATTAGAAATCTTTACGGAAGAGTAATGCTCTTGATAAGGAACCGGTGAGCAACAATACAACAGAAATATAACAATATGCAACATTAACCTGGTAAGACTAAATCAAATGGCTTCCTTGAGCTTAAAATATCTACTTCACGAACAAGTGACTCCTGTTTGATCCTCCATGTCTTCTCTAATCCTTCTGCCTCCAAATAGCCTTCTTCACTGGGCATAAGCCACTGAAAAAACATATAGAAATTCTCAGTTCACAGAAATGAAACTTGTATACTGCTTTGGAATAAGTGACTTGTCATGCTCTGTATTTACAACTTCTAATTCATGTAAGAGCTCATTTTCTACAAACTGCATCAAACCTTACATATTCACAAGTGGCTTAGTAAACCAATTGGCTGAATTTCAAAAATATTTATAGTGTTGCTAAAAATTTTATAACAATACAACAGCCGTAAAAAAAAGTCATCTTCTATCAATCAAACTCTGTTTATTTAAGTGTTCCAAAAGAAGTTATCTTCTATCAATTAAATGTACTTAATCACAAAAGTGTGCATTGTTCTTTGTTTAAAGTATCTGAAATGCAGTGACTCACAGGAAATATGCTCATGCGGAAGTTTATGCATTACATAATCAAACACCATATCGAAGCTCACTCGATAAATCACTTATTTGTGCCACTGCGTGTATGATACTACAAAACCTTTGTGGTGTCCTAATTTTCACTACTCGTTTCAATTCGAACATTGAATGATAAACAGGAAACAATGACGTGAAAAATAGTTTCTTCCAACCAAACTGAAATAGCTCAAATAACATTTGTGAAAAGTGGTGAGCTCAAAATACCAAATATGATTTAAGTCTTTAAGAAGTATACCTTTTCAGCCTGGGCAGCAGCTTTCGCAGATTTCCCATATAATTTTTCTCTAATAGCAAGTTGGCCCTTGAGCTTTTTATCTTTTAGAGCCTGTAAGTAGAGAACAAATGACACATCAACCATACAATACAAAGTATCAAAGAAGAGAAACAACCATCCCGAGCAGTGATGAAGTGATAATGGTCTTACCTCCAAATTAGTACCATCACCTCGAAGATACTTTTTCATTTTTAACTCCAAATCTTCAGGAGCATCCTGCAAACATCAAATCATTTTGATAAGCAAGTGTATTTCATCACGCCAAATTAATGGAATAATATTTAAAGAGCATAATCACATTAAGCGCAATTTCGAACTCAATGTGAATTCTGCTATACCCATTTCTATATTGACCAAAAGAAAACAGTAGACATTACCTGATGTTCCTGATCAGCTGCTGAAGGAGCAATTTTTTCAGGATCCTCAACTTCCAGTTGACCCCCCATCTGGTCTACCAGAATTTTAAAACTCAAATGCTGCTGCATTCGTTAACTTAAATTTAGTAACAACATACAGAGAACCATTTAAATTTGGACTCTTCAGATAGAGACAGGTGAAGTGGTGAACAATATTAACCTAAATACACAAAAAAGGGGATTGATTCTTTTTGCCTTGTTTTGGCGTCTAAAACCCTCAAGCAAAAATCTTTGATAAACCGTGAAAACCCTTTGGGCGCATTTAGAATCAGAAGCGGAAATCCGAAAATTTGTTTTATCTAAGCAAAATGTAAAGAGTGAAAAACGTACCTTGTTTGAAGTTGATTGAACTTGGAGCCCGATCGAGCAACAAAAGACACGACTTGAATGGAGAGAACAGATACCAAAAGGGAGTGCAAGACGCTTCTTTTCTTCGTGCCGCTTTTGTTGTACAAATAAGAGAGAACAAAGAATCAGGTCGAAAGGTAGAAGAAGGCCAGAGGGAGAAGAGAAAACCAAAAGTGTTGTTTAGGGTTTTAGAAGATTTTTCGTTACTATATTTACTACTTTGCCAAGGGAAAACAAACGTAACATTGGACTTCTAGGAAATAATTTCCCATCGAAAATTACCTTTAAAACACCGTGTAGCAGGATGAGAGCATCCATTTGATAATGCCCCTGCTAAATAACATCATCACTTTTACTGATAGACACCACCAACACCTTTTTTCCCCTAAATCTACTGAAGAAACACCACCATTATATAATATTCTTTTCTCCTAAATCCAGCGACTCCTCCTTTCCCAGTCGTACGAACCGACCCCTTTCCCACCATCTTCTTCTCTCAATCTCGCCAGATTCAGGACCACCGGCCACCGTCTTGAGCCTCCAATTCCTTCTCTTACTCATCTTCATCCTCTCTCTCTCGTCTCTACTGCTTATTTTGCTTTCTCTCACGAGAAAACACATTTTCCTCCCTCCTTCATTTTCGATCAAAGTTGTCTTCCATTCCAAGCTCGTCGGACGACCCCAACATTGGCTTTTTTCCCTCTCTTCTACATCTTGTTGTCTTGTCTCTCTGTTCATCTTTCTTTGTTATGGTTTTAGTGAAGTTTGTATATAGAAATAGATGAGATCAGTGAAAATGAGGTTGGTAGGCTTCAAGATGATAATGTTGTAGTTGAAAGTCAAATTGCACTCCATTTATAGGTATCAATGAAGAAGATGAGTATTTTCAAGACAAAGAACGACCCACTCCACTTGAGGTACACTCTAAACTTGGGATGAGCTTGTATGGGTAATTTTTTTTGTCATTATCATAATATCATGTTTAATTTCATTTTTGGTTTATTTGAAACAATTTGTTATTTTTAGGGTTAGTTGTTAATATTTGAAACCTAAAATTTGCTTATTTGTAGGGTTAGTTTGATCGTTGTTGTTGTTGTTATTGTTGATTGTTGTTATTTTGTGCATAGAATGCCATCATCAGTCTCATAAATTTCGAGATGCTTTGTCATAATCTAACGACCCGGAGGCACTTAAAAATATTTTGAAGATGCGAACCTCTTAGAGGTAAATTTTGTCCTTAATGATTTTATTCATTACCTTACTTGATATATTATTAGAATAACAAATTTTTTTATTTACTTAATGTAAAAGAATGATGATGCTGAAGCCAATGATGAACAAGCACTAGAAGAAGTAGTTGATGGTGGCTACTTGTTTATGACGGAAGAGGTTAGGTTAATTCTCATAAGCATGACATTATTTAATCTTATTTCATAATTAAGTTGATTGATTAGTGTTCCTAACATCAGTATGCATTGATTTTGTATAGGTATTTGCATCAAAGTCATCCTTAATAGCTTGGTGTCAAGGTACTGGTAGGGAAAATAACATTGTTCTGATTATCACAAAGTTGGAACCTATTGATAGTAGACGCAAAGGAAGGTCCACTTCAGATGTGAAAGGAGAGGGATGATGAAGAATGTTCAAAAGCAAAAAATGAAGGTTGATCGATTAACAAGTTCAAAGAAGTGTGGGTGTCCATTCTAGTTGAGACGGGTGCCACAAGGTAATGATCGTTGGAAGCTGCAAGTGACATGTGAAACCCACAATCATCCACAATCAAAATCTCTTATTGGCCATTATTTTGATGGGAGATTGAATGAAGCTGAGATGACTTATTTGCATAACATGTCCACATCTGGTGTAGCCCCTCGGTATATATTGTATGGTTTGAAAGAGATGTTCCCAAACAATGTGTCATATTTGAAGACTGTCTACAATGTCATTTAGCAGCTAAAGACACTCCAACTTAAAGGCATGACATCTTTGCAGGCCACGATGCACTTGTTGAACGAGAATTGTTACATTGAGTGGCATACAACAGATGATCATAACAGAGTTACAAATATTTTCTGGTGTCATCCCCAGTCAATTCTACTAGCTAATGTTTACCAATGGTGATGTTTATGGACTGCACTTACAAAAACAATCGCTATAGGATGCCATTATTTGAGGTTGTAGGTGTGACATCAACTGACATGACTTTCAATGTTGATTGTTATTTTATGTCGTCTGAAACTGAATAATCATACACTTGGACATTAGAAAAGCTACTGTAGTGTTTGAGTCAGATAACTTGCCAAAGGTGTTTGTCACAAACAGAGAGCTTGGGTTGATCAAAGTCATTATGCGAGTCTTTCCAGAAGCAAGGAGGTTGTTGTGCCGGTGGCACATAAATACAAATGTGAAAAAGTCTTACAAAAAAGAATTTGAAGATAATGAAGAATGACAGGAGTTTATTGAATCTTTCTCGGACTTGTATAGATTAGTTACAGAGCAAGAATGGAACAAGGGCATTATTGAGTTCGAGAGAAGATGAGCTTCACATCCTAAGTGTTTGGACTATCTGTGGATTGTTTGGTATCCGCATAAAGAGTTCTTTGTGAATGCATGGAGCAACAATTTCATGCATTTTGGCCAACGGACAACTGATTGCGTTGAAGGCGCGCGCTCTAGGTTGAAGAAGATGTTAAAGAATTCCCAAGGGATATTTTATTATGTATGGAAGAAAATGCATGACATGATCCGAGGCCAACTCGTAGAAATTGAAGCGTCGTTCATAAAAAATTTCACAAAGGTCAAGAAATAGCACATTGTTCCATTATTTGGAAAACTTTATTGGTACATATCTCATAAGGCTCTTGACTTGATGTTATCTGAAATTGGTAGATCCAATGCTGAATTTGTGGGCGTCGACCTAATCAATTGTCGATGTTTCTGAGAACCACTCATGGGTTGCCTTGTGCTCATGAAATGACCCAATATTTCACACCTGATGATCAACTTCCACTGTCTATGTTACACAAGCACTAGATGCAATTTGGCAAAATATTTATTTGTGCAACTGCAAAAGTGATTATAGATCCAATGGTAGACACCATCAAGCAAAAGTTCTTAGAATCCATTCCTGATCAACAATTGATATTAAAGATGAAGCTACCAGATTTGAGCTACCCCGATTCATGACGATCCTGAGTCTACGGGGGCCCTAGGCGAACTCTAAAAATGGAGCCCTCTTTAGAAAAAAAAATTATAATGCCTTATTTTACTTAAATATGACTCTTTTAGTATTTTGAGATGCAAAATCACTAATTATATTGTTGTAATCAATTTTTTTTCCGTCAAGTCACTCTCAATAAACATCATAGCTAACCCATTTAATCTTTATTGTGACATGGTGGACCGAAGATACAATTTTGTCAACTTCAATTTTGAAAAACTTCTCTCTGTGGAGGCTACCATTACTGGAATAGTCAACAATATTCTATATGTGATCTAGGCATTTGGAAAATCATCATCCATTGTTAGCAAATGATTTAACACTTCAATCAGTTTTTTTACTTCTTCGGGTAAGATGGTACACAAAACTTTTAATTCTAAGGCTAAATCTCTTGCATCAATATCATAAAGATTTGCAAGCTTAAGAAAGCTCTCAAGCTTAGTGCAATATGAGGTCACACTTTCATTATCAACGAATTACAACTTCTTCAATTCAAACAAAAACCCAAAAGTCTCTCCATATAATTGAAGTTATTCAAACCTATTTCTAAAAGAAGAAATAGATTTATCCACTATGTATAAAAACTAGTCAACTCTAAAGGATTCCTCAGCTGAACGTATTAACTACCCATTGTTAGTCTCATCAAACTGTCTTTTTCTTTTAATGATTCTTTTTATTAAAAAAATGGGTTCATTATCCATTGCACTAGCTATTTCTTTAGGTTCAATCATGACATTCACAAACCAACCTCCCTATATTGTTCAAAAAATGAGATGAGTCCACTTAGTTTCTCTATGGCAATCGTAATATCAATATCTTCAGCTTGAAGTGTTTTACTGACGGTATTGACAGTAAATAATAAATTGTGTCATATTATCAAGCTAACCAAGAACTCAAAACTTTCGATTTCATTAGTTGTTAGGATTGAGCTTCACTCTTTGTCTTTGGATCTTCACTAGTATTAACCAAGTCAATGAAAGCATCCTTAATTTGTGGAGTTTGGTAGCGTATTGCTTTAACACTCTCAACATGACTTACCCAACGTGTTTGTGAAAATGGCTTAAGTGTGAGGCTTCCAACATAATGCATCAGAACATCCCAACGTTTTGTAGATGATGTGAACAATGAATATATGCATTGTACAACTCCAAAAAAAATATTGATTTTTCACAGGAGCTGCCCATGTCACAAAGTAAAATATTAAGGCTATGACAACCACAGGGTGTGTAAAATGCTCTAGGATTCTCCTTAAGCAACCTATTTTGAACACCTTTGTGTCTCCCTTTCATATTTGATCCATTGTCATATCCTTGCCCTCTTATATCACCAACATCAAGATCACGTGTTTGCAAAATATCTATGAGCACATTAAAAGTCCCTACCCCTGATGTATCGTCTACCTTTAAAAATTGTATAAAAAATTCCTCAAATTTATTGATCTGACCGAAACATCAACACATCGATAAGAGACATTTGTTCTTCATGACTAATGTCAAGAGTACAATCAAGTATAACAGAAAAATATTTTTGCTGACTTTATTCTTCTTATAATTGTACTTCTAATCTCATTTACTAAGAGTAAGATACTGGCAATGAATTGATTTATTTTTTACTCATTGAATGTATTCTTGCATAATTGGATCAAACTCAATAAAGCCTAAAAAATTTCCATTCCTCCATTCATGAAGCCTCTCCCTATGACCACATAATGATAAATTATTTCTTGCAAGAATTTTTACAAAGGCAATTATTCGCTTTAACACTTGTTTCCAATATTCTTTCTCCCTATCTATTTGTTCTTGCACACTCTTTTCAATTGTTTCAAGTTTGTTCAACCTCATTTGCAGTTCCATCCACTTGGTCATGCAAACTAGGTGTTTACTACTAGTTTAATGAGTTTTAAGCCATTCACTAAGATGTTTCCAATCATTATATCCATCTGTTGTCAATGGGGATCTTTTTTGGTCTTGCTTGAATAACTTACAACAAAAACAAAATACTTTATCCTTAACAACAGAATATACAAGCCATTTCCTGTTGTGTTTCTCTCCATTCACTAACACTCGTTCATAATGTATAGAAGAAAAGTGTCTACCAAAGTCATCAACAATAAAATCTACATCATGAATTCTAATTGGACCTTTTTTCTACTAGTAGGTTTCTAAAATTTTGATTAATTTCCTGGATCATAAATGTTTATTGGCCCAAATTTGTTATGTCTTATTGGTTGATTTGTTCTTCGTTCTTTTATTCATTTGTTTCTCCTATTGGTTCATTTGTTTCTACATTTTCTTGTTCTTTTTCAATTATATCACTAATCACCGATGGTGGATTTATTTCTTCTTCAACATTTGATGTTGAGCCGCTCTTTTACTAGGTATAAATTTATCAAGAGATCCTGCTAAAGACCTAACAAGTTCTTCTTTTTTCTTTTGTTTTCTTTTTTCAAAACCTGACTTATATTTTCTACGCATCATTGTGACCAAAAGTAACAAACAAATCAAACAAACACAAATTACAGCAAGAAAAAAGCACAAAATCGCCTAATAAGATACCCTAATTCCATAAATCAAATTTGGATTCACTATACTGGATTCCACAAGTTTTGTCCTCTGCAAATATCCAAACAAAACAATTCATATAAATATAAATAAAATCTATTATAAAACCACTAGTAATATCTAATCTATGTTAAAAACTATTAAAATTTTACTATATAATCTCTATAACTTTCCCTTTATCTTTATTTAGTTAGTGGTCTTTTCTTTCTTTTCACGTCAACTCTATTCAAATCCACAAAGACAAATGATTTTCTTTACGAATCACAAAATAAAAGATGAAGTTGGATTTATCGAATCAGAGCAAGGTTTAGTTGTTTAGAATTAGAGGGAATAAAAAAATGAATTAATTAGATAGGGAGACGCCCCTGATGATTCATGTGTCATGATTGAACCAACTAAACATGTAAATGGCAAGGGGAGACTTAAAAAGATGAAGTTGTCTAAGCATGAGAAGTCCACCAAAATAGACCCCTTTGGTCATGAGTACGGGAAGACACAACAGGAGCTTAAAAGTCATGCTAGTGTTTCTAAGCCAAAACAAAAGGCGGCGAAATAGAAAACTACGTTTATGAAGCAAATTCCTCTGTGGATTCAGGATTATATTGAGGACATTCAAAATGTACTCCTCGATGGCAATTGTGGATTCGGATGCATAGGAAACTTCTTAGGTCACGACGAGAAGATTGATTGGAGGCAAGTGAGACATGAGATACTATTGGAGCTAGAAGGTAACTATGAATTTTGAGTTCGAATTTGGAATGACGGAGGGGTAAAGTTTGTGAAAGATGTTCTGACAATTTCCGAAGACACTGTACACATTGGCGATGAAATATGGTTGACTCAACTGGATATGTTAGAGTTGACAGCCAACCGTTATATTTGTGTCTTTGTGTGTTATGGGAATCATAGCAGTCACTATAATAAATCTTGCATTAGGTGGCGAAATTATATGTGATGCTTCAAAAATTGTCACCGTTGTTTAGTTTTAGTGAGGAATTTTAACGAGTTGTCACATATTTATGCATGAGAAATTTTGGTTCCCAGTTCCTCACATAAACATCTCACAATCGTCACACAAGAAAGAGAAAGAAAAATTGTGCTTAAATGAAATACATTTGGTGAGGAAACATAGCATCTTGTCACATTTCATCCAAAGCCCAATCCAAGAGTATAAAAACATTATTCACTGAACATTTTAAGGGCATAAGTGTAAAAATGGAACCTACATCTACTTCTTCCCCAACACAAACTCGTTCCAAATCTGCACATAAACCGAACGCCAATAGAGCCTCTTTCTGCCAAATCAGGGCTATCAGCCATCTCTGCCTCTCTCGCCTAGACGCAACCTCTCTCTCGCCCAATATCTTCCATATCAGAGTTTTTGCACCGCCTCTCTCACTCAGCGCAACCTCTATCTCGCCCGGTTCAGCCTTTCTCTCTGATTCAGGTGATTTTTCTTTTATTTTACATTCGTTTATTCACCATGAATATCTCGTTTTCAGTCAATAAGGGGTTGGGAGATTTTTGTTGTTAGGGTTTTGGGCTCGAGAGATTTATTTTTGAGTTCAAGTACTGATGCCTGTAATTGTGATTGAGTTATGAATCATTTCTCTCATTTTATCAATAATGATACCGTTGAGAACTCTCAAAGACTTAATCATGAAGATACTACTCAAAATCACAATAATGGAAGGAATGGAATTGAACATCAACGTCACTCGTTTGACATTGTGAGCGATTCTTATTGAAGAAGGCATTCACTCAGTTTTTCAAGTCGCATAGCACCACAAATACATGACGAAGACATCAAAAGTGAAGTGGTTTCCCAAGTTGGAGATATAGGGGATAAAAATTGAGTAGCGGTAGACATATTGGGGGTGGGAGGAGAATGTCTTTCGCTAAAAGTGGGGTTGTGCCTATAAATGATGAACTGGATTTGCCAACATATGTTCGGTCTGATGTCACTTTTGCCAACATATGTTCGGTCTGATGTCACTAAAGTGTCGAACACAACTGCCTTTCCTCCATTGCCATCAGAGTTTGTTTCTCCTCTTTCTGCAAATGTAATCTTGGACTTAAGAGGCAAAAATCTGACTGAATTAGCATACCCATCAAGCCAGTATGACAAGGTATTGAATTAGTTTACTCAGTAATTTCATTTCTAATGTTAGGTTGTTGTGTTTCACAGTGATCAAATCATCAAATTACTTGAGAGTAGCACTATTTTAGTGATGTCAATTGACCAGTTTTGATTGATAGTCTTTTAATTGAGTAGAACATTTGTTAAGAGCTAAAGGTGCAGGGACAAGTTGAAATTGCTACATACTTCAAGGCTGGCTGTTTGATTGTATTTTGATTAGTAGTGCTATGGTCAAAGTAAGTTTTTTTACAAATAGAATGTTGTTTGAGCCAACAGTTAAATTATTTGATATTTTGATACTACACAATACTACGTTTTGTTGCGCTAAGGGCATGCCTCTACAACAAAATATTCTATCAGTATCTTGTGCTAAGCATTATCAACTTCACATTTAAGACCATCATTTTTTCCATCACTGAAAAGCAGTGTTCTAAAAAGCGCTAGGCGGTGGGTGGGCGGCGAGCAGGTGCCTAGCGCCCAGGGGCCTAGGCGGTCTTAGGTTTTGTATTATAAATTTAATAATTTACAAAAGTTAAGCATAATACCTTATCAATTACATCCCATTTAATGCCAAGATACATATGCAAAATTTAAAAACATGAAAAATTAACAATCATGAACAAAATTTATTAAAACTCAAATGACTGAAGTTGATCATGATGGGTACTTTATACAAAGGTAAATTTGTGGACAAATATCCAAACCTACTCTTTTATTTTTCTTCAAATTGCATGAATAAGCTCCGTCATGCTTAATAAAATCTACATTACTAAAATTGATACAGGCAGATCTTTTGAGAATTCCATTAAGTAATCATCTTTTGCTACATTTAGACATATACTGAATAAAAAATAATTAAATTGTTTATTTCTAAAAAAAAAAGGAAAGAAAAATAAAATAAGAACACAATCAGCCTTATTAAAAAATAAATAAAAACTCGCCTAGACCACCTAGACCCCGCCTAGGCTGCCCAGACCCCTCCTAGGCCGCCCAGACCCGCCTAGACTGCCCATAACCCGCCTAGCCATTAATTTGGGTGTTTTTCTACCGCCTAGGACGATTTTTAGAACACTGCTGAAAAGTGCTTTAGTTGCATGATTTTATTGACAATGGTATTGACTGTGAAGATTTTATAAAAGATATGATACATATATAACATTATGATTGAAGATTTGATAAGGATATGGATTATAGTTAACGTAGATGTGCATACTTGTTTACAGGAAAGCAAGAAGGAATTGCCTATTTGGCTGGAGTATATATCATGCCTAGCTTGTTCATCTATCCGTGTTTGGAATATTTGGGGTAATATGCTTGACTCTGTTTATCAATTCTTTGCTGAATTTTTTCAAGGGTTTGACCCTTTATTCGTGTAAGAAAAAAGGGGAAAAAATAGCACGTGCCTGACATGTGTTTAACTTTTCTTGATCAAATGCCAACAACCTATCAGCAATAGCCTAAGCGAGGGTAGATTTTTTAGAGGCATCTAGGAATTTGTGAATAGTCTCTATGAATTTGTTCGTATCAGAAAATTCATAACCATAGATACTCTAAACATAAAGACTTTTCATAACTATGCGTTGGAAAGTGACAAAAGTCACAAACTATTTTGTTCACAACAGTTTCCTTAACATGCATGTCTAATATTCCTTTGAACATTTATTTATTCATGTTTATATGTGTAATGAAACCTTACCTTTTGCTTGTAATATGCACCAAGATTCTCAAGGCATTTATTGCAAAAGCTATTTGGATCCAGTGTAGCTCGTGTCACAAGCAACCAAAGTGCTCTCTAGGTGGATCTACCATCTAATGTGGTATGTTTCTCACTCACAAATACACACAGATAGGCGACATTGGAACTTAGAATAAGCAAGTATCCCAATTGAACTAGGAAAGATGGAAATAAATAAATAAATAAATAAACATTAGTGGTTCTAGGGACGTCGTTTCTTGCTACTGTCAATCTAAGCCAAACAATTGAAGGAGATGCACATCAGGATATATTATTCAAGCACACTTCTTTCAAATAATGAACTTTAAGATTTTTCTTCTTTTTCAGTTGGGCTTATTCTTGATGAGCTGGTTTGATGTTGTGTTCAAATGAAACATATGTCATATATTTGATCCTTTAGCCCTTGGTCTGACTACTAGGTACTTAGGAAGCCTTAGTGTTTGGAATCAGAAAATGCTTGAACTTAGTGCTGAAGGACAATGGGTAGATGCTGCAGTTGGTAGTTTCTTAGGTACAGTTGCATTTGGTATCTTAGTTATAATATGTCATTTTTTCCCATTGAGAAAACACCTCTTAATATGGAACTCATTTTCGCATTCACAATTATTTATAGGGATGATGATTGTGGTTGAATCCATCCAATTTGGAGTTGTCTCAGTTAAAGGTTTTAGATGGGTTCTCAAAAAATTTAAAGGAACTCAAATGTTGATTTAAGAAACAACTATAGGACAGACAACATGAAAAAGCATTTGGCAGTTATGCTCGTGTTGCTATTTATTTAACCTTTACTATGGTTTGTTAGTGAGGTTTTATTCGGGAGACGGATAGACAGTGTCTGGGCCTGCATTGTTTGACCAACGCCTAATTATGGCTAGCTTGCGTTGTTGGATCTGTAGGTGTGTGGGCTAAATGGCTATTGGCTAGGCTCAATGGACAGGGGTCAGGAAGTAAAGGTTTAAGTGGATACCTTTTGAAACTCTAATTGCCAATGTTTCAGCTGTCTGTATGATGGCAGTTCTGTCGACAGTGATGAAAGAGGTAAATTCCAACTTTTGCATTTCTTATGAAATTCAATTTCTACTTTCAACGAAGTTGACACTTTCAGTAAAAACCACTTCTTGGGGGCTTGTGAAACTCAACTTTTATTTCTGCATAAGCACAATGGTAACCACACTCGGCATAATGTTACATTATGTTTCACCAAGAAAAAA
Source organism: Berberis vulgaris (assembly GCA_963556465.1). NCBI lineage: Eukaryota > Viridiplantae > Streptophyta > Magnoliopsida > Ranunculales > Berberidaceae > Berberis > Berberis vulgaris. The sequence continues at coordinate 13,088,470 of OY747135.1, forward strand.
CAATCAGAGTGCATTAATGGTGAATAGTTCAAGAAGAATCAAGACTAAAGATAGTTCACAGAGACATAAAGGCCACCAATGTGTTGCTTGATAATGGTCTCAATGCTAAGATTTCAGACATCGAGAATACCCACATTAGTACCCGAATAACTGGAACTATGTGGGTTGATTTATGTTGTCTATTTGTTTCCTTACTAAAAAATCGAAACTTCGAAACTATTACAAGTTTTCCTAAGACATGATGCATACAAATTTGGTTCAGAATAAAAAAAATCCTAGTGAACTGATGTTACATGTTTCTCAATTTTGTACAGGATATATGGCTCCAAAATATGCAATGAGGGGTTACTTAACGGATAAAACAGATGTTTATAGCTTCGGAATCGTTGCATTAGAAATTGTCAGTGGGAAGAGCCATACAAGATATAAGCCAAAGAAGGAGTTTGTTTATCTTCTTGATTGGGTAATTTATTCATGTTCAAAGTTTAACAACTATATGTTACTAATTAATGGATTATTAAGAAGAGTAAGAAATCATGATTAAGTATGTTTGGTTTCAGTTTGTTCATGAACCTTTGAAGTCATGTTTACTTTCTCAACATAGCTAAGTACTATTTTGCTTAATACCTTTGTTTGAGTCCTATTATTTGATTAATACCTTTGTTTGAACCAACATTTTTTATATTAGTTTTCAACAAGTTCTAGTTGCAACTTTTTACAATTTAGAAGTGAACTCTTTGCCAAAAAAAAATTTACTAACACTTATACTTGTTAATGTCGAATGCAGACTTTTTTGGCAACTACAATGCAAGGTCGTACCAACAATGTTTCCTTTGGCCACAATCCAAACAGTTCTAATGGTAGCGGTGCATCCAAATGATCCTTATTTTGATGAGCCTGGTGATCATGATGGCAATGAAGAATGATTCAAGGAGGTTGTGGATATGAATAAATGTTGATGAATTAAGAATATTGGTGTTACTAGAGTGGATTTAGTTATTTTTTGGACATCAACATGGTGTAACTTTATATCATTATTAAACTTTGGTACACTTATTTGAGGATGATATATATATTGTATTCGGTTATGTGACTTTGCATATGCAATGAAAGAATGCAATATTTTTTTATGAACGGAAATTCTAATATTTTAATTTTAGATTGTGCATTATACAAAAAAAATTAGATGGTGCTATTTAAAAATATGTGCTAGTAGCTACAATAAATGGGTGAAAAATGAATTGTCACAAATATAATGAAAAACTCATCACAGGTAGATAATTTTAATGTATGAAATCACTATCGTGACAAACTGTTCTTGACGTATAAATTACATAAGTGAGGAAAGATTCCTCACAGAAAGTTCATAGTAAATATTTAAATCACTATCGTGACAAACTATTCCTCACGCATAAATCACACAAGTGAAGAACGATTCGTCACCACACGTGACGCCAGATTTTCATTATGCATAAAACTCTACAGTGATGACATTTTCGTCACCCATGTTGTAATTGTATATCCGTGCGCTAAGTTTATGTGAGGAATCATGTGCCACGTTAGCGGACTTTCCGTGACGAATTGTGAATTCATCACCTAATACTTTCCTTGACGTCTTTTATGTGAGGGACGCACCAAAGCCCAAATTTCTTGTGGTGAGTACATGTTTTTCTTATATTCCGCCGCCATCAAACTTGAACGATGTACGAATATGTTTCATGGCACACCTTCCACAGAATAAACACTTCTCTTGCTTCATATGACACCAAGACCACCACCGCCTCGGCCAGTGACTTGGCTTTCACGCATGTTCCAAGAAGCAGCCTCATGGAAGACTTCGTTTGATGGCCAACTGCAGATAGGTGAGGTGATGGTTAACAAATACAATGCATCAAAAGCAAATAAGAAGTCGGAAGAGGTTTTTGTACTTGATGATTGAAGCACATTTTGCAACTTTTTGTACATTTGTAAATGACATTTTGTATACATATGATGATGAAATTGTAAGAAAAGACAACTTTTTTGTAGTATTGATTTGTATCTTTTTATCATTAAATATCAACAAATTATATTTTACATTTCATGAAGATTTTTACTGGTTTTGAATTTAATAGATGAGTAGTTTTATGGATGTTTTATCATGTTAATGGGTAAAAATAATTGTATAGTAACATAAATATGAGCAAAAAATTCATACTGCAAAATGAAAGGCTTAAGATGATTACATTTCAAAGTCTGAAAACTTTGCTGTCAAAAAAATTCCAGACACCAATCGGACGAGCTGCTGCGAATATGACAAACATATTCGCAACAACCGCTGCGGTTAGAGTACACACAATCACGAACTAAATTGCGATTGCATCCTGAAAACTAATCAACATGGATTGACATCAAACGCAATATCTCATGCGAAGCCTATAAAACGGATCGGAACGATCACCGCAACTATATCTATCCAATTCGCATTTACCGATGCGCTTGAACAGAAAATTGATCGCTGTCCAAATTTTGGAATTTTGTTTTTCCAATTCCTAAGGGGTTGATATGCTATTGGTGTATTTGATTTATTGTTAAACCCCACTTTTGACGTTATAAAGTTGGGAAGTTCAAAAGTGGGGTTTAGCAATAAATCAAATATGTCAATAGTGTATCAAGCCCATAGGAATTGAAAAAAAAAGGGATTCAAATACAAAAATTCACAAAAATGGACAGAGTCTATTTTCTGTCCAAACACAGCGATTGCTATGAGGATATGAATCCCATTCGCAGTGACCACTGCGTTTGGACAGAAAACAAACTCTATCCAAATTTTCAATTTTTGTATTTGAACATTTTTTGGGTTTTTTTCAGTTACTATGGGCTTGATACACTATTGGCATATTTGATTTATTATTAAACCTCACTTTTGACCTTCTTAAGTTAGGGTGTTCAAAAGTGAGGTTTAACAATAAATCAAATATGTCAATAGTATATATACTAGGGGTGGGCATTTAGGACCGAAAGCCCGGACCGATCGGGTCGGTTCGGATCGGTTTTAATTAATTAAAAAAAATTGGTTGTAAAAGCTCGCCCCGAAGTTTCTGGTTCGGGCCTCGGTTTCCCTTTCTTAAACCCGTCGGGTAACCGGCCCGGCCCAGGTTAAATAGTTAACTTAAAATAACAAATTTGTTTTGTTCATTTGATTTGTTTTGTTCATTTGTAACCGACCCTCCCATCTTCTCTCAGCGAAGGCGAAGGCCGAGCAGCCTCCCTCTCCCCTCCCTCTTCTCAGATCGACCGACGCCTCAACATAGGTTACAGTCCTTCCGTTTAAAGTCCAACATTTGCAACACACCCCCAACATACTCTCACACAAGCAGATGGGTTTACACTTCTTCACTTCAGATGATCTCTGAGTTCGATCTTTCGAGTTGAGAGCTTCTCCACTTCTTCTCTGCGATCTGATTCAGATCTGATCTGAGTTCGATCTTTCGAGTTGAGAGCTTCTCCACTTCTTCTCTACGATCTCTCTATTTGATCAGATGATCTCAAAGTTGAGAGCTTATCAATTTCTTCTCTGCGATCTGCGATCTCTCTATTTGATCAGATTGATGAAGATCAAGATCCGTTTCAGTTCTCTTGATCTGATGAAGAAAGCCATCCGCCAACCCCGCCTCCATTCAGATCAAGATCTGATGAAGATCAAGATCTGATGAAGATGCTGATCAAGATCTGATGAAGATCAAGATCCGTTTCAGTTCTCTTGATCTGATGAAGATCCATTTCAGTTCTCTTGATCTGATGAAGATCAGATCTGATCTCAGATCTTGATTATATCTAATCTCGGATCTTGATCAGATCTGAGATCAGATCTGATCTCGGATCTTGAAGAGATCTGATTTTTTTAGAGATCTTAGGACCGAGATCCGATTTTTTCAGAGATCTTGATCAGATCAGATCTGATTTTTTCAGAGATCTTAGGACCGAGATCGGCCCGAAATTCGGTTAACCGGTCAACTCGGTCCGGTTTCGGGCCTCATAAACACGGGCCTGAATTTCTCGGTCCGGTTTTCGGTTTTTACGCTTTGGGCCGGTTACCCGTACTTGCCCAGCCCTAATATAAACCCATAGGAATTGAAAAAAGTGAAAAAAAAAATTCAAACACAAAAAATCACAATTAGGGACAAAGTCTGTTTTCTATCCAAACGCAACGGTCGCTGCGAAGATGTCAATCACATTCTCAGTGACCACTGTGTTCGAACAGAAAATAGACCCTGTCCAAATTTTCAATTTTTTATATTTGAATGTTTTTTTCAATTCCTATGGGTTTGATACACTATTGACATATTTGACTTATTGCAAAACTTCAATTTTGAACACCCCTACTTGAGAAGGTTCGAAAATGGGATTTAACAATAAATCAAATATATCAATAGTGTATCAGACCCATAGGAATTGAAAAAAACCTAAAAAAATTAAAATACAAAAAATCCAAAATTTGGACAGAGTCTGTTTTCTGTCCAAATGCAGTGGTCACTATGAATTGGATAGATATAATAGCAGTGATCGCTGTCAGCCTTTTTTTATGTTTTGCCTGAGTTTCTGCGTTTGATGTTATTTGCTGTGAGATTAGTTTTCAGGACCCAAACGCAGCGGTCACTATGATTGTTTAAATCACATTTGCAGCAATTCTAGCGTTTGTAAAAAAAATGACAATTTTTTTTGTTTTAGGTGACTTTATGTCAAAAAATTTCAAGACTTTTGATAAAATTTGTTATTTTTACTAGGACTACAGTTAACATTAGAACCATTACTGAGATATATATAAATACTGATGCGAATTATAATTGTGAAATCAGAATTGATTACATAAACATATAGTCATTACAACAAAGAATTGTTTCTGAAAATTGATTCTGAAATCACTAACTAACTACAAAATACAACAATGAAAATTGTTTCTGAAAACTATACATCAATTCCTCTTAGTCTTTTTCCAAAGTTCTTTTTCAGGCATATTCTTCTCATGTATCTTCTTGGTTCTGCTCTCAATGCCACCACCAACAAGAACTTCTTCATTATCTTTATGACCACCACCCCCTCCCCCTTCCTCTACCACCACCACTAGGGATGGTAGTGGGGCAGATTTTCAAGGATGTCCACCCCGCCCGCCCCGTTTGGGGCGGTTTTGGTTATAGCTAAATGGAGGTTGGGGCAGATATGGATATCCAAACAGTATCCGTTGAATATTCGGGGCGGATACGGATTTGGCCATATCCACCCCACGGATATCCGTTTATCACATATTATTACAAAAGTGCCCTTCAGTAGTTAAAAAAGAAAATACCCTAGACCTAACATATTTCTTTCTTCCATCCAAAGTAAGAGACAACTCCCATCGTCTCTCATTCCTCCTCCTTCATCTCATCTTTTTATAATCTTCTCCTTCTCCATTTCCTGTTTTGAAATAACCTTCACCCCTCCTGGCCACCTCCCTTCCCCGCCTCCCAATTAAAACTAAAGCAATTAGTTTCAGCCCATCTTAACCGCAACGACGAACTTTTCAAATTGACCGAATCACCACGTTTCAGCGAAGAGATAGACATCAGTTTTCCACTCCTACGTCAGTGCACCATTTAGCCCCGGCCGCAACATCCTTGTCTTGCAAGTCCAATGCACTTCATTCTCAGATCTTTAGCTTGATCATTTTTTTTTGTAAGGTTTTCTTACATTAGTTTTTGTTGTAATTTTTGTATGATTTTCTTACTGGTGTTACTGATCTGGTATAGATGTTAAGAATTTGACTTTTTTTAAAACGGATATTCGGGCGAGACGGATATCCGTCAATCCGTCCGGATCGGGGACGATTTTTTATAATTTTGTATAAACGAATATTCGGGGCGGATTTGGGAATCTGTGATCTCAAGCGAGGCGGGGATGGATTTGCCCAAATCCGCCCCATTGCCATCCCTAACCACCACCATCACCCTTTCTTTTACCAACAATACCACCACCCTCAGATCTTCCCCTACCACCACCTGCAGCACCACCCCTTCCCCTACCATTACTAGTTTGAATAGTTTGGAATGACATGTACCCTTCCCATTTGTCTCATCACTTGATTAGGGTGATAGGGTTTTTCAACATCAAGGCATAACAAGGAGCCTTGGAACCATGTAATGCTGTGAAGTGGAGTTCTTCGTTTGGATTCCGCATAAGGGTCCCAAATAACATGACAATTCAAACATGAACTTATTAATTTAACTGAAATGAAACATGAACTTAAATGACTAACTTTTACCTCTTTAGGAGACATGTCATCAAGATTCTCCCTAGGAGTCAAAATTTCTTTATTCACGACCCCGGCTAAGTTGGGAGCAATCTCACTTAGCCATGGTGGGGAGGCAATCCTTCCAATAGGCTCGAGCTGTACCCCAAAGTCTAAAGTGATCGTATATCCAACACTACAAAAGAATTAAACATATCAATATAAAAAATCAATATCTGAAACACAAAAAAGATAATGAACTGAACAATTAACCCGAAAATTGTACCTCCAAAAATGACAGATATCCAGGTATTTTTTTGGTACCCGCTCTGCTAGCACAACCAAGTTGACGATACATAAACGCCAAAGTACCAACTCCCCATGCGTACTTCCCAATATCATCCACCTTCATCAACAACTTCAATATTCGGTGCGCCCCTTGGTTCCAGTATTATCAGCGAAGATCGTCATGCCCAGAAGAAATAACAAGTAACCTCATGTAACTTGTTGTTTATTTTAAAGAATCACTTGTGCTCACTTTCCCACAACAGTGATCCTTGATCAATTTCATCTCCACGAAACTTTGATACTTCTGAACATGTTTTTGTGCTTTGCTCTTTTAAATCCCCAAACCATTCACCAAAAGTTGAACACACTCTTCTGTCTTCATTTGAATTTTCTTCACCATAACCAGCTTACCAACAATCGGCAAATGAGTGATACGATAAACATCATTGATGGTGATGGTCATTCCTCCAAAAGGGAGGTGAAAGTGTTGGTCTCAGGTTGCCAACGCTCGATGAAAACACAAATTGTGACCGTATTGATATGATCCTTACAATGGTCTATCAACGGTCGGAGACCACTCTTATAGACCATTTAAATAACTTCATTCGGCTCGTCATGCAACCTCCAAACTATAAAATTCTAGTACTTATGCCGACATCTCAACATCCCTTGTTCCTACACAATAAGATAAACTAGTCAGTGTCCCAATAATGTAAAATCATTTTGCTTGTATATTGAAAATAACTTGAAATTATTATAAATACCTCATGACCAGACCAAATGGAGTGAGCAACATGGTCATCATAATTCTCTAATATGGATGCATCATTGGGACCACCAGGATAAGAAACTTTGTCAGGTTTGAGATCTTCATTAGGACCAGGTTCTACAGAAATAACTAGTGACTCTCGACCCTCCACATCCCCCTGACCTTGCTCACCTCCTCATTCCCCTAACCATCTGCATCCCCTCGCGTTTTCTCACCCTTTTCATTCCCCTCACCATTATTTACTTTATCAACGTCACGAACCATACTACATTTACTTTGAGATAACAATAGGAGTGTTGCCGCTTCACTCGTGGCAATCAAATCACTCTCCATTGCATCTTCTATCCTCTTCACTCCTCTTCATCTCCGTTTTATTCTCCCTCCGTTGTTGGAATTTTTTTCTCTTCCAAAATAGTTTTATTTTTTACGGCTATGGTCTTTTTCAAAGACATCATCATTGGTCGTCTTTCAGTTGGATGATCCCACCAACACTACCACCACCTACACTACCGCCAAAACACCACCTACATTACCGCCAACATCACCACCAACAACAACACTGCCAACAACACCACCACCATCACCTACACTACTGCCAACGTCACCACCAACAACAACACCACCACCAACCTCCTCCACAACATATTTGTTTGTCTTTGCCATACTAAACATTTAAAATAAATATGAAACAATTAAAAAAATGATCAAACACAACAAAGGGAAGAAAAGTTTACCTAAATTCATTTGGGTTTGGTTGAACAATCAAACACAACGAAGATCACACACCAAATTGACCCAACAGAGCCCTAGAATCGCACACAAACCTCCTAATTGGATGATTATGTTTTTTTTTTCCTTCTCACAGATTCACACACCAATAGACCCCAAATCGCACGAAAACCTCCAACCTTTGATTCACACACCAACGGTAGAGGAAAAGAGTAGAAAATAGAGAAAGAGAGTAGAAGTGAGGGAGAATGAGGGTGGGAAGAGTGTGCGAAGTTCAAACGTTGGGAAAGGGAGAAACCGTGTGGGAGAGAAAGACAAATTCTTTTGTTAAAGGTTTATATTGGTGGTGTCTTTCAGTAGGTGGTGGTGTCCTTCAAAAAGTAGGGTGTTGGTGGTGTCCATTGGTAGAAGTGGTGGTGTTATTTAGCAGAGGCCTTGAAAACAACAATGAAGAAACAAAGAAAACGTGCTCATAGGGCTGGCAATTTTACCCGGACCCATGAACCAAATGGTTCCGTGATGAGCCCTAGCAGGTTTTGGGCCAACCCATCAAAGGGTCGATTCGGGCTCAATTCAGGTAAATTGTTTTAACCCAGACAGTGTGTTAATTCTTAATTAATTATTTTTTCACAAGATTAAAGTCCCTATAAGCAACTGAATGGACTCGAGATCCAAGTCTAACTCCAACCCTGGGGTTTGAGTTGTTAAATAATATATTATTATTTAGGAGTTTTTTAAGTGACGTGATAATACTTTTTACATGTTGAAGTTGTGAATTATACATGTTATTTTGATTTTGTTATTAGTTACTTGTTGGATTACGTGGCAATTAGTAAATATGAGAATATCTCCCTAATTTTGAAAATTACCGACGATAAATTAAGGCGACTTATCATTTTAAAGGACGACAAAAAATTTGGTAAATTTATAATTTTACTTCCAGGTAAATAGGTCAACGGGTCATGTTAGTCTGCTTTAATTCGGCTCATTAGCAAGCATGCCATAATTGGACGGGCAGGGCTTGCTCATTTGTACACAGGTCAGGTTCGGGATTCACAAATCAGCTCAATTTAAGAAAACGAAATGGTTTGGGCATGGCCCGTCAATCCCAACGAATTTGTCAACCCTATGTGCTCATATCAAATTTCTAAGAATTGAGATCTCCTACTCCCGGTAAAACCCTTTACACCCTAAAGAAATTAATTCCAGACATAACCGTGTATTATATGGAATACCAAATTAATTCCTAAAAAATAGTCATAACATATTATTTTCTTAAGGTGTAAAGTTCAAATCTCTACTCCCAAATGCAGACAATTTGAACTCGATTCTAATGGCCATTCATAACCTCTTGTTACGTGACTAAATATCTATCATTATATCTCATTTTCTATATTTTATAGGTAGTTATTTATTTGAGTGGTTAAGTATGAGTTTTATGTATTTAAAGGACTCATTATTTGATAATTAGAGGGGTCATTTTATTTGAAAAAAGCCTCTAAAAGGCTTTGGAGGAGGTTGAATTCCCCCAAAGAATCTGTAGGAAGAGGGTTCCATCGAAGAACCAATTGAATTTCTATTTAATTTTGTGAATCACACTACAGTTTTATAGGCCTTAATTGTGATATCTTTATCCATTATTCTCTATCCATTGTTGAGTGGCTAGTTCATTGCTGATTTTTGAAGGAGATCAAGAGGGGATCAAAAGGGAGGGTGCTCTAGAAAATAACAATGTAATTGATGCAGTCTATTTTTTATCCCTGTTTTGACCTTGACCTGCTGACCTGCACAAGGAACGCATGTGAGCCACGAACCACCGTTGTGGTGGCCGATGACACTCCAATGCTAAAGTCAGATAGGGATATGAGGAAGATAATGTTGTAAACAAGGAATTTGTAGCATACCTTAGCTTACCAACCTCATGTCTTATTTATAGTGTTGGTGTCCTGGTTCGACCAGGCCATCAGTGGCGTGGTTTAAAGAAGAAGATTTTCATGGAGATCCTTCTCTAATTAGAAGTTGTGTTGTGAAGGGAAATTTCCCTGTTAGACTTGTACTCCTAGATACGTGGGAGATAGTTCCCAATCAGAGTGTTGTCCATAGATAAAAATTTTCATGTGCGACATATACTCTGGTATTTGCTTCCTAGTTGGAAGCAAAGTGTTGTTGTCTTTCCTGTCCAAAGTTGATCCTCGAGATACTTGCTTAGTAGGGCTTACGGGTATTGAGGACAATTGTGAAACGTGTGGACTTGGCATGATGTGATAATTTGGGTCCGTCTGGTGGACTGCATTATGCTGCCTTGGAACTGATTGGACCAGATCAGTGTTGGGCTGCTGCTTGGGCATGTACTTCTCAAGATCATCATGACACGTGTATGGTGTAGAAGATAGACCATTTTGGTGTATCATCAGCTACTCCCCTCAAGTTAGTGGGCTATCGCATCGGTTCACTAAGTCACTTCTTAAAAAGATACGCCGCTCATGATGATTGAGTCTGAATCGTTGTTTGAGTCACGCGCTTTATTAATTAAGTGTGCGTCGGTTCAGTGGAAAGGGGAAACCAATCCCTATTTAGATCTCCATTTCTGTAGAAATTGACTCCTCCATTTATTTGCTTGTAGAGACTTTGTTCTATTCGTCTTTTGATTGAAAATTTGTTCACCTTTTTCATGGCTTGCCAAAACCATATTGATGATGAGAGTTTAGCCAAGGGCCTCCAGTTCTTTGAAGATAGGCCGATTTCCAAATCGGGAAGCTCTTGAGTTTGATCTAGCGGAGGCGGTGTCTGCAAGGGACAAATTCAGGGAAGAGTTGGACATGGTCCGCCGTGATCAGGAGGTTGCGTAGGAAGTTGTGCCTAAGATGCGCTCTGAGTTGCAATCTTTTGTTGAGGAGAACACCATGAAAGAGGCTAAGTGGGTTGCCCAGAGACACCAGTTAGAGGCCAACGTGGAATTCAATGCTCGGGAAGCGAGGAAAGCTGAAGACCAGCTTCGTTTGGAGCAACATGAACTCAGCGCCGTTAAGAGTAGCCTAGCTACGGAGCAGTCTTAGATTGATGCGCTGACCGACAAGGTTAAACTGTTGGAGCGTGAACTTGCTAAAGCGAGAGTGCGCAAGGAAGAACTTCTCAAGGCGCAAGGCAAATGTGAATTCCGTTGGGTCGTGAACGAGAGATTAGAACTGCTGGCACTAATGAAGGAAAGCATCCAGAATGAGACCTTGCTTATTATAAGAAGGTGTCTTACGCAAACTTCGGAGTGGTCTCTGCGTCATCAGAAGAAGAGGGTGTTTCGGATCATGATGCTCAAATTGAGACGCGTACAAACGCAACACCTGCTCCTTCCCCTTGCTAAGCTTAGTTCTCCTGTATCTGTACCCCCTCCTGATGAGGAGTAGATCTTGTACACTTGTACTTTTTTTGTTTCAACTGTTAATGAAAATAGGTTTATTTTGAGTACGCCTTGTACCCGCATTGTGTTCGGTCTCCCTGTCGTGCGCTTTCCATTTTGCTTTGTCATTTTACTTTGAAACTGGTCTGGTTGAGTTAGTAGGAAGCCAAGTGGTGTGTCTGCTGCTGAGAATTTCACCATTTATGTCACAAATGATTCGGACATGTTCTTCATTTGTGAGGTCTCAGAGTCAATATCGCTTGGTTACATCCAATAGTGGGTGTTCTGCAGATGGTTTGGCAATGGGCTACGCTACACAGGTCATAGCTCATCCTCAAGGTAAGCCATTAGAGACTTAAGTTGCATATCTAACTATCGGTTGCGGCTGCTAACATGAGTTAGTGGTGGTAGCCAAGCACGTGCGTTGTTTTTTAGCTAGACTGCTTGTCCCGAGTCAGGTTTCGTGAGCTCGTGTAGACATTCCATGTAGCATTCATTCGCTTGTTAGCGGGTTGATTTTTAGGTTGGCTCAAGTGGCCATTGTTAATAATAGAATGTCAGCCTGTGTGAGCATGAAGACGTTGCTTGAGTTGAAATTTATTTCGGCAATCGTTGTTTTGAGAGGGAGCGGTGGTCGCGTGGTGAGCCGTTGACATCAATCGTGGCTGACTGGGCTCCCACCTTCTGAACCATCTATACCCGCACGGAGCGAATTACAGGTTTGGGATGTGGAATTCGGCGATCATGGTCAGTTGAAGAGCGATGACCGCATGGCGAACCGTTGACATCAGTTCGGGACTAACTAGGCTCCCACCTTCCAAACATTTTACACCCCATGCGAAGCAGGCTACAATTTTGGGGCGAGAGGATTTGACGACCATGGTCTGTAGAAGAGCAATTGTCCCATGGCAAGCCATTGACATCAGTTCCAGATAGACTAGGATCCCACCTTCCAAATCATATATACCCGTGCGCATCAAGCTACAAATTTGAGAGTTTTCGGCGACCAGGGTCTGTAAAAGAGTAGTGGTCCCATGGCAAACCGACATAATCAGTTCGGGACTGACTAGGCTCCCACCTTCCAAACCATTTACACCCGCACGGAGCAAGCTACAAGTCTGGGAGTTGGTAATTCGACAACCATGGTCTGTAGAAAAGCAATGGTCTCGTGGCAAACCGTCGACATTAGTCGAAACTGACTAGGCTCCCACCTTCCAAACCATCTACACCCACGTGCAGCGGGCTATAGATCTGGGCTTTGACCATAAGTTGTTGTCATTCGTCACTGGCTAGGCTTACCTTATTAGGTTCGGCTACCGTTGTCCGCGAAGAGGGCAACGGTCCCTGGCGAGTAGTCGTCACCAGGCGTAAGAGCGTTGATTAGACTCTCACTTCCTAAGCCGTTGACATCCGCGTAGGGCGAACTAGCTCAGGATGAATTAGAAACCGTCGCCATCAACCGAAACTGACTAAGCTTTCCTAGTTAGGTAGGGGCTCCGCAGGTCACGAGCGTGCAAGCCTACATCCATAGGCGGAGTGCATCATGCGGATTAGTTTCTTTTTGAAGAAAAAAAGTACCTTAAATTAGCTGGTGAAGGTAGGTGTGGTCCAAGTGTCAGAAGTGACTAAGGTTACTACTGCAGGCATGTGGTAGAATATCGCTTGATTAGTGGGCTGAGCCCATGGGCTCGTAAAAGATGAGCTAGGGCTTGTCGTAGGATGAAGTCGCTACGTGTACAACATAGATTGCATGGTGACACGAGTATGGCATAGATCCCGAGACGTTTGAATATCGGTAACTCCCCCCAATTAATGGGTTTGTGTGCAGCATCATTAATTAGATGAACATGGTCCTGTGCGGTTTCCTTAGGAACCGTCGTCTCCTCGTTTCCCATACGGTATTAATTGTTGACAGTTAATGTTGAAGCACTTATTGTAGGCATTATCTTCCACAGAGTGCACTTCTTTAGATGCTCTTACTCAAGTAATATGTTTTGGGGTTTTCAAAGGCTGAAGGAAGATCTTCAGCGCTGGAGTCTTCGAATGTTTTGACATTTGTGCCGATGAGTCATGATAAGACTTGCTGTTATGCGTGGTCACCTGTTTCGGGTGAGCACCCAATTGGTTCACTGAGACCTTGTAGTTTCTTCTTGTATTGCATAAAAGAAGTATAGACTTCATTCCAAGGGATGAGTCTGTCGTTTACGTACCGGTGCCCTGTCGGTGCTTCGAACTGCCTAGATTTCGGAGATAATACCAGTAGCCAAACTTGGATTTGTTGGTTCCTCCCTTCCTAGCTAGCTCCATCATGTAGCGCTGCACTGCAGTTTGGGATTGCAAGGTGGAGTAAAGTTGGACATGACCTGTCGGAGTGGGTTATTGACTGTTGGATGCCCCTCTCATCCCTCCGCGGGAGGGTGCACTCGATTTGTTTCAACATGATTGGCGTTGGACATGTCCCAAGTTCGTCTGGTTGAGCGGATCGAGCTTGTGAGTTGGCTATAGCTTTGATTGGCATTTTGCGGGCCCTCTGGTTGCTGATTTTGTACCACCTCATGCCATATTTGAGGGGTGTGTCCGTAGAGGCGTTGAATTGAATGTGCTATTTTTTCCTGCTCTTGCTGTTGGAGCATTTTCTTCGTAGAAGTCACTAAGCGTAGTCTACTTTGGGTACCCTTGCTGTCGCTTCTAAGTCTTCTTCTAGAGTCGGATTGTTTAAGCGAGTCTTTATTGTATGTCGCATCGGATTCAAATGTTTATATTTTGTAGCCTTTTGTACCTGCCTCTGAGCAATCGTTGTTACATCTTTCCAATAATCAATAGAGTGTGTTTGCATAATTCTCTTTTATTTCTTAAATGATCGCAAATCACATAAGCTCTTAAGAATTAAAACTCTACATTGACTATGGAAACGAAACTAAACAACTGAATAGGGTGACTGTTGGTGAAGAGAGGTCGACCCGACCCTGAAATGAATTCGCATGGCCTTTGCTTGGATCGTTAATACCTTCAATGAACTGCCAAGTTTCGATGTCGCTGTTGAGGTTACTGAAAAGTAAACCTTGCGTGAGAGTTTCCTTCTGCGTTGACTGATAGTCGTGGGGTTGTGCTCCCGTCTGCAATGACCTCTCCATTTTGTCAGTTGAAAAGAGGATTGCTCATGTGATGCTGGAATGTTCTCCGCTTCTTAGTCGAGCTACTGTTGTTGGGGTTTTGTCTTCGTGTAGGTGGAGTGAATTTTTCACAGTTTGTGGGTCTGGCTTCTATTCAACTTTCCATGTGAGCTCCAACTGAATCTGAGAGCATTCTATCTACTTCAGTGTAGCATAATGGCAGTCTCGTGCCGTTGGTTGGTTCCCGCAAATTGTCCCCTCTGAGTGGTTAGCGGTATACTTGACGCACTGGTGAAAGGTGGAGACTACTGCTTCTATCTGGTGAAGCCACAGTCTTCCCAGGATGAGGTTGTAGGTAAACGGTGCGTTTACCACCATGTAGTTCAAGAACATGACATTTCTTAGTTGTGGCTCTCCTACCACCACTTCCTGATCGAGAAGCATTTCTCTCCACTGAATCCAATTAGCGGGTAGTCGAAGGATGTCAGGTTCTCCTCCTTGAGGTCCATACTGCGGAATGCGTTGTAGAACAGGACGTTGAGGGATCTTCTTGTATCAACCAGGGCCCTATTCACTTACCACCTTGTGATAGAGGCCGAGATGACAAGAATGTTATTGAGCGGTGCGCAGACGCCTTCGAGGTCCTTGTCCGTGAAGGTCAAGGTGGGGATGGGGCTTTGCACCCTCGAGTAGTATACGTGTCTTTCCTCGTCTGCGACCTATGTTTGCATCTCCAGTAGTGTCCACTTGCGGGACTTGTTTGACTGATCTTCATCCGATCCGACTCCGTGAAAGACATATTATGCCCGGAGTCTCCTTTTCAATCTCCTTGACTGCATTTTCCCTGGATCGGTCTTGTCGTTTCTCTGAACCCAGGAATTCCTTTAGCTTGCCCTTGCAAATCCAATATTCAATCTCATACCTTAGACTCTTGCAGTCGTTGGTGTCGTGGTCACCCTCCTTGTGGTATGAGCAATACTTGTTGTCGTGTTGTTTTGGGGGCCACTTCAGATCTTCCCAGTTTTTCATGGAATTCTGAACAGTCAATAAGCTAGAATTGAGGGGGGTCATGGATCTGGATCCAACGTAGTTGGAAGCTTTCTCTAGCTTGGCCCAGCCAGGGTCCGACCTGTTGTCGTTGCGCTTTCGCTTGTTATTTTCTTCGTCTTCTCGAATTTTCCCTCATTCCTATCCCTAGAGACGGAGGGTTTCTTCTCTACTTTAGTTTCCTTCTTTGTTATTCTCATCTCTTCCAAAGTGATGTACGTCTGGGCGCCCTTCAAGAGTTCTGCCATATCTAAGGGGGGTCCAAGGTAGGGAAGTTGTAAAAATTTCCCTCTCTTAGGCCCGCGGTAAAAGTCGTCATGGTTGTGTCATCGGTGCAGCCGTTAATGAGCATCAACTCGTTGTTGAAGCATGTTACATACTCTCTCAGCGTTTCGTTAGATCTCTTCCTCGGAGAGAGTATGTAGTGTGGGCCTTTTCTTATTCATTGGCTTCCAACAAAGCGCGTCAGAAATTCTTTGGCCAGCGTCTTGAATGAGTCGATCAACTTTGGCGGGAGACTGTGGAACCATGTCAATGTTGACTTCTTTAGGCTGGTAGGGAACGTTCTGCACATCACTGACTCAAAACCTTTTTTGAGCGCCATTACATGCTGGTAATGGCGCAAGTGATCGAACGGGTCGGTGGTCCCGTCATAGAAATCGAGCTTTGGAGGCGTGAACATTTTTGGAAGAGCCTTGTTCATGATACAGTCCATGAACAGTGAAATAGAGAGGCGGTATAACACGTCTGGATCGTGAGCCTTTTGGCGGAAGGGGTTCTGCGGGGCGAGCCCGTCTACCCGAATGGTTGGGTCTGCATTAACTGTGTCGCCTCCCCTAGTCTAGTGAGAACTAGCAGAGGCTTGACTCTCCTGTGTCTGCTCTATGTTTCCTTCTGGAGATTGGGGCTTGTGCTTTTCCTGATCTCCATTGGCAGGTGGAGAGTTCTACTGTATAAGAGCCTCCACTGCTTTGGCGATTTGTTGTATTTGTGACGACAGCAAATCTATTCTGGGGCTTGTCATTGCTGTTGCTAGTGTGGGGGTGTGAGCCTACGACCCATGTGTCACCGACACTGCTGAGAGTGGTGGTATATTGCTAGTCTAAGCATTTGACGTGTCTCCTTGTTCTCCATTGTTGTGTGATCTGGTGGTCACCATCTTCTTGTATTTAGATGAGAGATGATGCTAATTGATGGTTAGAAACTTTGTCGTCCCTATGGACGGCGCCAAACTGATGCAGTCGATTTTCACTCCCTGCTTTGACCTTGATCTGCTTACCTTAGCTTACCAATCTCATGTCTTATTTATTGTGTTGGAGTCCTGGTCCATCGGTGGCGTAGTTTAGGGAACAAGATCTTTGTAGAGATCCTTCTCTAATTAGGAGTTGTGTTGTGAAGGGAAGTTTCCCTGTTAGACTTATGCTCCTAGATACATGGGAGATAGTACTCAATCAAAGTGTTGTCCATAGATAGAAGTTTTCATGTGCGACGTATACTCTGGTATTTGCTTCCTAGTTGGAAGCAAAGTGTTGTTGTCTTGCCTGTCCGAATCTGATCCTCGAGATACTTGCCTTACTAGGGCTTATGAGTATTGAGGACAACTGTGAGATGTGTGGGCTTAGCAGACTGTGATGATTTAGGTCCATCTGGCGGACTGCATTATGCGAGCTTGGAACCACTTGGGCCGGATCAGTGTTGGGCTGACGCTTGAGCCTGTATTTATCGAGATCATCATGACACGTGTACAGTGTAGAAGAGAGACTATTTTTGTGTATCATCAGCCATAAAACAGATGAAAGCAGAAAGGGTTGGTAGAATACTATTATCACAATAAAGAACATTGACGATGATATTGTAGAGGGATAGAATATTATTAACTATGCTAATAAGACTTATGGCGGATGAGATTACAAGTTTAGGGTTCAATCTCTATCAAAGAATCGAAGATAGTGAAAATAAACCCATTTTTTTTAGTCAATCATATAATCACTTACAATTCTGGTTGCATCAAATAATCTTCAACACCTTTTTTTTAGTTCGTCATGCAATCTTTTGCATGACTGATTTCTTATCATAGAATTTATCATATCTTTGCACATTGATTGTCTTGAATGGAGTATGGACGTGTTGCCTAGACCATTCATGAAATTCCATGCTAGTTCAAGTTCTGCAATTTCTCTTTTGAGCTTTGCTACAGAGCGAGGGAGGGAGCGAGGGAAAGGGGCGAGGGATGGGTGGTAACCATCCATCCGTCTCGAGATAAGCGCATCAGATTGGAGATACGCGATGGCGCTTATCTCGGGGCGGATGGGTGGCTACCACCCATCCCTCGCTCCCTCCCTCGTTCCCTCCCTCGACCCCTAGAATTTTCCTTCTCTTTTATATAACTATTTTACCTTCTAAAAGTTCCAACGACAATATTTTACATACAAATACAAACTTGATATTTTCTGATTCTTATTTGCAATCGTAAATCCACCCTCAACCCCAGTGATCTCCGGACAATTGAGTAGATGATAATCTGAAATCAAGAACCAAAAAGATTTAAGCAAACTTTGAATATAGTAATAAGCGTGCGTAGCAAAGAACGTGTAAATGCAGGGAGAACATTAGTAAATAAAATAAAGTCACCAACCTTAAAATCATTCAAGAAGTTTATAGAATCTTCTTTTAAGATAATAATACATAAGAAAGAGTGCTATAACAAAGGCATTAACATCATCTCCCAGATATCCCTATAATGTACAAAATCAGTGCCTATCATCCAAATTTTATGATAGACTAATTTGAATACATTTCCAAGGTCTTAAACTAGTGTCTCCCGTTCAATTTTATCCAATTTGATAGTAGGCATTGCTTCAAATTATGTGAAATGGGTTATTATAATTTGAAAATTATTTTAAACTCGTACCCACCATCCAATTTCTATAATTAAAATATATTTCAAATGTGTTTAAACCAGGTAGGCGTTGATTCAAACTATTTCAATTTAATTTTCTTATCCTACAAATGGTTTTAAGTCGGTGTCTACCGTCCAATACTATGGTAGGTGATGATACATAAAAACGACCACACCCCTGAGCCATACACGTGTCGTGATAATCTCAAGGAAATACGGGTTCCAACATCAGCCCAACACTGAACAGGCCCAAGCGGTTCTAAGCCCGCTCAATTCAGTCCGCCAGGCGAACCCGGACTCTCACAACACGCTAGGCCCACACGTCTCATGGTTGTCCTCAATATACCCGTAAGCCCTACTTAGGCAAGTATCTCGAGGATCTGCTTCGGACGGGCAACTACAACTGCTCTTTGCTCTCAACTAGGAAGCAAACACCAGAGTATCTTTCAAACAGGGAAACTCCCTTCTACAGAATGCTCTTGGATTGGGAACTATCTCCCGCGTATTTAAGAGCGCAGAGCTAATAGGGAATTTCCCTCCTACAACACGACTCCTAATTAGATAGGGATCTCCACGAAGATCTTCATAATCTACGCCTACGATGGCCTGATTAAACTAGGACTCTTTGCACTATAAATAAGACATGAGGTTGGTAAGCTAAGGTACGCTACAAATTCCATGTTACAACATTATACCTTCCTAAGAACCCTATCTGACATTAACATCCATTGGCCACCACAACGGTGGTCTGTGGCTCACGTGTGCTACTTATGCAGATTAGCAGGGAGCGAGAAATGACTGCATCAGTTTGGCGCCGTCCATGGGGATGACATAGCTCATAACTTTACACTAAGCATCATCTCCTTTCAAAACACAGAGAAATGGTAACCACCAGGTCACGTAACAACGGAGAACCAGGGGACATGTCGAACGTTCCGGTCGTCCCTATACCGCCTCCTTCAAAAGGTCCTAACTTGCATGCACAACCAACTCACGCTCCCGTACCAACGGTAGCAGCAACAGATCCCAGAATCGATACGGTGGCATCCCAAATACAGCGAATCGCCAAAGCGATGGAGGCTTTCACGCGACATAATCTACCACCCGCCAATAGAGACCAGGAACAACACAGACCTCTACCTCTTGTAGACGATAGGGAGCAAACGCAAAAAAGCCAAGCACTCGCCAGTTCCTATTGGACCAAAGGAAGTTGCGCGGCTAACACTGAGTTCAACGCCAGGGCAAAGAGGGGCGCACGACCCAGACGTACTATATCGATTCTCCGTCTCGCCATTTGTGGACCGAATCATGAACGAGGCCCTATCGAGGAAGTCCACTCCTGCGAAGCTTAACTCCTACAACGGAATCACCGATCCCTTCGACAACCTGCGCCATTACCAACACGTAATGGCCCTTAAAGAGGGATCTGAATCCTTAATGTGCAGGACCTTTCCCACTAGTCTAAAATGATCTGCATGGACGTGGTTCTACAACCTTCCGTCGAAGTCCATCGACTCCTTCAAAATGCTGGTGAATGAATTCTTGACTTGTTTCGTCGGAAGCCAACACTTCAGAAAAAGACTCGCACTACATACTTTCCATGAGGCAGAGGTCCAGCGAGACACTCAGAGAGTACGTCACGCGCTTCAACAATGAGCTGACCCTCATAGACGGATGCAGCGACGATACAGCCGTGACAGCCTTTACTGCGGGCCTCAAAGAGGGAAAGTTCTACGAATATCTCACCCTGGAGCCCTTTCTGGACATGGCGGAGCTCCTAGAAGAGGGAAAGCTCTACAAATATCTCACCCTGGAGCCCTTTCTGGACACGTCCAGAGACACATCACCCTAGAAGAGTCGAGAACCTCAAAGAAGGAAACCAAAGGGGATAGGAGGCCCCCCGCCCCCAGAGACATGAAGGAGGGAAAAAGACCCCTGATGAGGAACGAAGCAAGAGGAAGCGCAGTGACAACACGCCAGACCCTGATCGGTTTAGGCCGGAAAAATTGTCAAACTACGTTGGATCCAGAGCAGTGACTCCCATAAACGCTAACCTGTCGAACGTACTCAAATCAATGAAAAACTGGGAGGAACTGAAGTGGCCCCCAAAAACACTCAGAGACTCCGCCAAGCACGAAAACGACAAGTACTGTGCGTACCACAAAAAAGTAGCCACAACACCAATGATTGTAAGAGTCTGAGGTACGAGGTTGAGTACTGGATCCACAAGGGCAAACTAAAAGAGTTCCTACAGTCCAAGAAGCCAGCAGAGTAGACAAAGGACAATGGGAGTTAGTTAAAGAAATAGAAAATGAGACTCCAGAGATAATATACGTCATTTATGGAGTCGGACCAAATGAAAACCAGTCCCGCAAGCGAATACTACTGGATATGTAGACACAATCAGTGGATGAGGACATGCACATCTGCCACTCAAGGGTCCAGAACTCTATTCCCACTTTGACCTTTAGGAACAAAGACCTCAAAGGAGTCCGAACGCCACATAACGACGCTTTAGTCATCTCAGTCTCCATACCAAGGTGGGAGGTAAAGAGAGCTCTGGTTGACACGGGAAGTTCACTTAACGTTCTGTTCTACAACGCGTTCCGCAGCATGGACCCCAAGGAGGAAAACCTGACGTCTTCAGAACACCCGTTGATCGGATTCAGCGGGGAGAAGTGTTTCCCCATTGGAAAGATAAGATTAGCTACAGTAGCAGGTGAACCGCAGCTCAGGAAGGTTCTATTTATGGACTTCATGGTGGTAGACACACCATCATCCTACAATATCATCCTAGGAAGACCATGGCTCCACCAGATAGAAGCAGTGGTCTCCACCCTTCATCAGTGTGTTAAGTATACCGCTAACCACTCAGAAAGAACAATATGTGGGAACCAAACTACGACACCAAGCTACCACTACGCCGCACTGAAACAAATAGAGTACTCCCAAATTTAGCTACATTATGCAGAGCAGCCTGACCCAGTGCAAGACCCAAAGACGGGAGAAACACCATTTTCGAGCACTGCATAAGCAACCAGCTTTCTCGCCCAGCGAGTCCTAAAGGCAATGGCAAGCGGAAACACATCCCCCCGACATTTCTTCAGCGCGGAGATACATTGATTACGCCCAAACAGTACACACGGTCAATTGCAGTAAAGATTGGGGTGTCGATCCAACGAGGAAAAATGATCTACAAAACAAGGTCAAAGAAGAAAAACTACGCGAAACTAAATTTAAGAAATTATAACAACTTTGAAATATGAAATTTAATTTAATTTAATAGAAATCAAGTTTAGGCAAGTCACAAGGTTCCAAGAATCCCTCCTAGATTTCACGCGCCAACTAGTAGTGATTCGTTATGATAACTCGATTACGTGTTTCACATCCCAAACAACGTAATCGAAAAAATAGTCTTTAATGCATTAATATATCCTAATGTAAATGGATTTTAGATTTCATTTTTTCTATAAAGCACAAAGGTTGGTCATATGTGATATCCTAAACTTACGATACATCAGGAGACAATAACGTAATAAATGACGATCATATATAACTAACCTATCGGAATCAATTGATCCTTAAAAATTCCACACATAAGAAAAGCGTAACTAAACTTATATGGAGAACAAAAAGACAATCACCGGAATAATAATCTACGAAGAAATTTATGAAATCTTTGTCACTAAAATAACATAAATTCCTATATTAAATAAAAGTGAGAATCATAAACACCATTATTCATCGTGAAAACATAAAACGAATCAAATACTAATTAAGTATGTTACATCTAGGAGTTCACCTCTTCGCCTTGCGTGGAGTTTAGTGACGCGTAGTGAAGGTGATAACAGCAACAATGGTGTGGAGTTTCATCGGCATGGCAGCGCGTGGCGAATCAGCGATGCGCACCCTGCTGCTGTCCTGCGATGTGCACCCTGTTGTTGTCCTGCTGCGATGCGCACCCTGTTGTTGCGTGTCCACTGTTGCTCTGGACAGACCTCTACTCCTGTACATTGTCTCCTCTGTCGGCTGCTGCTGTGTTGTGTGCTATCCTGGACAGCTCTCCTTGTTCTCGGCTGCTACTGCTGCCTTCTTGTTCCAGCAAAAAAAAACTCCATTTTTTTCTCTTTTTTGGTTGTCTTTAAGGTAAAGAGAAACCTACTCCCTATTAGGCCCAAATTGGAAACCAAAATACCCCATTAGTCCCCCATTGGAAGCCCAATTTCAATTTCAATTTGTTGTATTTCAATTGTAAACTAAAGGGCTTGGTGGATCTCAAGCCCAATGAATTTAGAAACCAAAAGACAACAAAAGGAAAACAAAAGGTTTGGCTATGTTCATTCATATGACTTCTTTGTTCCACCAATTCAAAACTAATTTCATTATTTTTCTTTGGCTTGAGTGTCTCCTGCTCCATTTCGTCAATTCGCCTATGAATTTCCAAATTCGCCACGCAAATGCACTTTTGTCATTTAAACTCCAAATCCTACAAAAATACAAAAATAAAATAATTAAACTAAAATACGCTATTCGAAACACTAACAAACATAAGTTAGGAGGTATATTATGTAATAATTATGTGAATATCATACGCCCCTCTACAAGGTTTACTCTTCAGTGAACTGTGTAACGCCTCGACAGTCCGCTAAAATGATCCGCGAAGAGCAACTCGAATTCACTTCAAGGCCAGGATTTGTTTATCGCTATCAACAGTTAGTTTGATTTAAGTTGTTTGTTTCCCTTTCCACAGTCAATACTGAGTTTTAGTTCTTAAAAGGCTTATGTGATTTGCAATCATTTAAGAAATAAAGGGAGAATTACAAAAAATAAACTCTATTGATTATTAGAAAGATGTAACAGCAAACACCTTGAGACAGACACAAAAGACTACATATTATGAACGCCTTGAGGCGGATACAAAAGACTGACCTTCTGATTACAGTGCGAACTAAAGTAAAAGACTCGCTTACACAATATTGCAATGAACAGAGCCCGACGAAAACTTGCAAAACCTCTGATACGAGTAATCTGCAAGTGAGAGCAAAGATAAGAGAATGAGAGACCTCGAAACCTTCCCAAGATAAAGACGAAGTGCCAGAAGAGATTGCAAGACTGAGCAGTCAAATTGCTCTGTCAAATCACTCCGAAAAAGTCTCGCACTACAGCATTGTAAACCTCACAACGAACTGCTGATTTTATCAAAAGACATCCTGCCGTCTATCCAACCTTTGCAAATGTTAGAACATTCGGAGACTCCAGAAATGGAGATCCACCTTCAGCCTTTGGAAAACCCAAAGTGTTTTCTTCAGCCTTTGAAAAACCTAAAGCACTCTTTTCATGCAAGAACATTGTAGAAGATAAGCTCTATGAAAGATAGTGCCTACAACGATTGGAAAACACAATTATATAGACATGATGTTTCACCAAGCGGACACTCCAGCATTAACTGTCAAGCATTAAATGTGGTATGGGAAATGAGGAGACGACAGTTCATAAGGAAACTGTGCAGACTACGACATTCAAATTAATGGCATTTCACGCAACCCCATCAATTCAAGGGGAGTAACCGATACTCAACCACCACACAGCCTATGTCATACACGTGTTACCACGCAATTTATGCTATACATGCAGCATACTGCGCCCTAGCCCCTTCTCTAGGGCCATGGACTCTACCTATTATTCAAACAACATTTTGTCGCATGCTTGGCACAAGCATTAAGATATCCAAGCCAATCACGACATACGGATTGTACCTACAAATCACCTGCTGATTCGAGGTAACTTCGCCCACACTATGCTACCACTAAATTCACACGCCCCCAACAGGCGGAACTTTTTTTCAAATCATGCAAGCTTAGTCAGCCAAAGCTGATTACGACAGCTTCTGGTTCAACTCGACACCTAGTCCGCTCAGCGTGGGCATCGACGGTTTAGAAAGTGGGAGTTTAATCAGCGTTATCACGCCTGGTAACGACGACTCGCCAGGGATCATTACCCCCTTTGTGGCTAATGATCGCCGAACCTAATCAGGTAAGCCTAGCTGATGACGACTAGCAACGAAAGCTTATGATTAAAACCTGGACTTGTAGCCCCCACTGCGAGGGTGTAGATAGTCTGGAAGATGGGAGCCTAGTCAATCCCGAACTGATTCCGATGGCTTGCCACGAGACCACTGCTTTTCAGCGTGACCGCCAAATCACTAAACCTGGACTTGTAGCCCGCGCTGCGAGGGTGTAGATAGTCTAGAAGGTAGGAACTCAGTCAGCCACGACCTGATTTTGACAAACCCTCCCAAATTTGTAGCTTGGTGCACTCAGATGTAGATAATTTGGATGGTGGGAGCCTAGTCAGTCCCGAACTGATTTCAATGGCTTGCCACGGGACTACTATTCTTCAGCCTGGTCGCCAAACTTCTCTCGAATTCGTAGCCCCCACCTCGCGGGGAGGGTGTAGATGGTTTGAAAGGTGGGAGCCTAGTCAGCCCTAAACTGATTCCAACGACTTGCCACGGGACCACGGCTCTTCAGCCTGATCGCCAAACTTTTACTCCCCGAATCTATAGCTCAATTTGCTTGGTCATACACGATTCAGAAGGTGGGAGCCTAGTCAATCCCACACTGATCCCAACGGCTTGCCACGAGACAACTGTTCTTCAGCCTGGTCGCCAAACTTTTACTCCTTGAATTCGTAGCCCACTTTGCTTGGTCATACACAATTCGAAAGTTGGGAGCCTAGTTAGTCCTACACTGATCCCAACGGCTTGCCACGAGACCAATGTTCTTCATCCTGGTCGCCAAACATGAATCTAGCCTAATCAGCGTCTTCACGCTCAGACGGACTGACATCCTAATATTCGCGCTAATATAAAAATCGTACGGCCAGTGCCTAGATAAAAGCTATTTAGGATGCCAGCCCGAGCTTACGGCGCCTCACTCGGCACAAACGCTCTGACACATGCGCTCGACCATTGCAACTTGTTCTTAGCAGCAACTGTGGCCGACCGGTCGAACAAATAGGATAAGCCTCAAGCAGCTTACCTCGAGAACAAGACACAACACGGGCAACCCCTAGCTAAACTATGCGCAACATGCCCACTATCGGACATGGCTACGCAACAAAAACCCCGAGTCATCACAATACAAAGCAGTCAAGCTCTCTATTGCAGACAGATCAGTCAAGCGTCCTATTGACTCAACCAACCTAAGCATGACGACAAGGCAAAAGGAAAAAACATACAATAGAGACAACAAACACATTACTGATAAAACTATTTTCATTAACGGTCAAAACTAAAAGGGGTACAATCACACAAAGTCACTCCCTACCAGAAGAAGGTACAAAAACAGAATAACTGAGCTTAGTGGAAGATGGAGTAGGGATAACATCCACACGCACCGCAATCTGCGTATCAGGGCCCACAATGTCTTCCTTATCCGACGATACAAAGGCAACAGACAAATCAACATATGACATCTTCTTATACCGGCCAAGATCCCACTCCGAATGCTCCTCCTTCATTAGTGCCAATAGCTCCAGCCCACCATGTACAACTCAGCGGAACTCACACTTTCCTTGCTCCTGAAGAAGTTCTTCCTCTCGCACCTTCGTGTCAACAAATTCGCACTCCAGTAGTTCCAACTTGCCAGTCAGCGTGTCGACCTGAGACTACTTTGTGGCCAGATTGTTCTTCACAGCACTAAGCTCATGCCACCCCAGTTCAAGTTGGTCCTCAGCCTTTCTTACCTCATGGGCGTATAATTCCACATCGGATCCCAATCGTTGCTTCTCAGCAGCCCATTCAACTTTCTTTGAACTACTCTCTTCAGCAAAAGACTGCAGCTCAGAACACGCCTTAGCCGCAACATCCTGCTTAACCTCGACTTCTCAGCGAACCCGGCTCAACTCTTGCCTGAGTTCGTCCCTTTCGAGCCCCCTGAGCCTCAGCGGCCACGGTTGACTGATCCAACCACTTCTCCTCAGCCTGCTTCTTAAGCCACTCGATTTCACGGAGCGCATCAGAATACAACAGCTGCATGTGAGAGAAGACACGTTCCAAGTTATATACTCTCTCACAAGCCACCTCGACTTTCGTTCTAACAACGACCACGTTGCTCATATGAGACATACCCAGCATAAGGTACTTCAGACCCTTATCCATGCATCCTTTCAACTTATTATCTTCAGGTTTTAGAGCATAATCCATCAACCAACTGTGGCCCCTACTTATGTGCTTCCTCGAAGCATACTCTACATCCACCTCTTGATGCCAGACTTGTGAGCTCATTTTTACCAAGTCAGGTGCAAACAGGTTTATCCATGCATCTGGGTGAAGCCTTTCCTGATTGGGAACTACGCCAGCGTCGCCCTTCACGGTTGCCACCGTCTTCAGACTCTCCTCTGTGGCCTTTCTCCTCTGTGGCCTTTCCTTTGTCAAAAACAACCAAACCTTTATTGCGAGACGACTTAATGGGATCCGAAGGGAGAGGAATGAGCGAATTATCCAAAGGACCCTCCAACACTTCCAACTGTGGCCTAGAACGAGACGGTGAGCAATGCGGACTACAAGAGACACAACCGGTACCGCTGCCACCTTCAGGCAAATCAACAGTAGGGCGATCAAATTCTACCACCTCAGGTGAATCTTCACAGGAACCTCCAATAGCAATGGTCCCATGCGAATTAGCACCAGCGGAAGCTACCATTGCGACCCGCACCAGATGATCATTCAGAGCCTCGACCTACGCGTCACTAAGGGTCGACCTGTCCATAACTCCAACCTACCCCAGGTAATCTTTTTCCAAGACGAAAATGTCAGTCTCCGCCTCAACAGACCCAGCAGGCTCACGTTCCTCTCTCACTGGAGCGACTCGAGCCGAAGATGGCCCAACTCTAATGCAAGCCCTCTTCCTCACGAAGGAAGCAAGCTCTCAGACGACTCCTCCACATCAGACAAAACATGAACTTTGGCCCCAGCAGCCTTCCTCTTCCTAGAAGGGGCCCCATCTTCCAACTTAATGTGCGACTCACAATACAGAGTGGGGGCAACGTGCCAGTTTCCCGCAGCCCACTACAGATGAAGTTGAAAACTCTTTTGACATCAACCGCCTTCCTTTGTGGCATGACACGGAACGTCTCCATGGTGTTTTGTTCCTCTAAGGTGAGAGGAGTGGTAGGAATCCTTCCTACAAGGGAGCACAATTAATCAGCCGTCGACTCGCTACCAAACATATCAAAATTGAGATAAATGGATTGAACTTACGGAACGATCTGAACTGTCGCTCAAGCGGACAACCCCTGAACCAGAAATACTTCCAATCCACAGGAGCCAAGAAGCAGTACTTCTGCCAAAACTTGAAATCATCAAGCAGATTACCAAAGAACTTCGGCGACTTCATCTTACAGACAACATTGTTTTTCAACCGAGGAGAGGTCAACAACTGGATCACCCACGGAGCCACGCTTACACCAGCATCCGTGGCACTTAGCAAAATCATGAGGATGATCCTATATCAACTGAGCCAGAAGAATCCTAAAGAGATCCAAGAACTCCCAAATCATATCCAGTACCGAAAAATGCACTCCAGTTTGGAACATCCCACGATGTAAACAGATAAAATCGACAGGAGGTGACAAAGGCGTTTGGTCGCCTGTTAGGAGATACAATGGCATGTCCTCAGGAACCCCAAACTCAGTACGAATTTCGACAAGACCAAACTCGGACAACAACTTGTCTTTAAAAAATTCTAGGCCAAAACAACATCATCAATAAGGTTTTCTTTAGCCATAAAGAAAGCGAACGATCTTTTCAAAACAATATCTTCGGAAGCGAACAAAGTAGAAGAATCAGACTTTGCACTGCAGACGACCTAAATAGAGGATGGTTTCCCGCCTCTTTTCTGCCGAACCGACGCACGTGCCATTAATGTGACATGCGGCTCAAGCAACGATTTAGGGTCAATCATCATGAGCGACGCATCCCTTCAAGAGATGATTTAGCAAACCGATGTGACGGCCCACTAACTCGGGGGGAGTAGCTGATGATACATAAAAACGGTCATACCCCTGAGTCGTACACGTGTCGTGATAATCTCGAGGAAATACGGGCCCCAGCATTAACCCAACACTGAATAAGCCCAAGCGGTTCTAAGCCTGCTCAATTCAATCCATCAAGCGGACCCTGACTCTCACATCACGCTGGGCTTACATGTCTCACAGCTGTCATCAATACCCATAAGCCCTCCTTAGGCAAGTATCTCGAGGATCTTCTTCGGACGGGCAACTACAGCTGCTTTTTGCTCTCAACAAGGAAGCAAACACCAAAATATCTTCCACACAGGAAAACTCCCTTCTATGGAATGCTCTTGGATTGAAAACTATCTCCCACGTATCTAGGAGCACAGAGCTAATATGAAACTTTTCTCCTACAGCACGACTCCTAATTAGAGAGGGATCTCCACAATAATCTCCTCCCTAATCTACGCGTACGATGGCCTGGTTAAACCAGGACTCCATGCACTATAAATAAGACATGAGGTTGGTAAGCTAAGGTACGCTACAAATTCCCTGTTACAGCATTACACCTTCCTTAGAGCCATGTCTGACTTTAGCATCGGAGTGTCATCAGCCACCACAATGGTAGTCCGTGGCTTACGTGTGCTACTTGTGTAGGTCAACAGGTCAGCATGAATCAGATCGGAGCAGGGAGCGAAAAACGACTGCATCAGTACACATTGATTCAAATTGTTTCAATATGCCTTTCATACTCTGCAAAATGGTTTTAAACTAGTGCCTACCATCAATTGTATGATAGACATTGATTCAAACTATCTCAATTTGGTTTTCTTATCGTCTCCCCACTTTTTTATTCACTAGTTTAATATGCAAACAAATATACACAAAAACGCCAGGATAGATCTCACAAAATGTAATTATCAATCTGAGTGGATGGATGTCAAGATTGTGAAATGTGGCTTGCTTTCTAGACTCTTGTGAGTTTTTGAGAAAATAGTAAACAACCAGAACCATCAACAACAAAGCACGGGGTCTCACTGATAAAGGAAAATCCCTAGTTAATTGTCAACAACTAACTTAACTAGCTGAGTCCGTGAATGCCAGGCAGGCTTCCTTGCACTCATCAGTTTTCACCACCAAAAGTATATATAAGAGCAAGCAACCTTCATGACTGTTGAATTGGATCTAAACATTTTACACAAGTTTATATTTGCAAGTTCAAGTATAAATTATGGCGGAGCTCTGTTGCCCGATTGAGATGGAACCTAGAACCCTAAATGGAGGTCAACTCAATCATGCATGGGTAATTTTCCCCTCTTATTATCAATTTAATTTGTATCCCGAGCGGTATTTATGAGATGTTAAAGCAATCACGTAGTATAGATAATTAATGAAAACCAGGAGTCTTATCCGGTCTTTCTCTTCTTTTTAAGTATTTCTGTATTTTTTTTTTCTTTTCTTAATGAAGGAAGCAGCAGTGGACATAGCTCAGAAAATGGAATCAGTTGAAACCTCAAATGCATTTACTGAGGTAAGTGCTTCATATTCACAAGTCATAACTTTTCCTTTCTATTTTACAACCATTTTGAATCTCTGTTCATATATATAATAGGGATTGAAACCAGTTGTTCCAATAAAAGAGATGGAAGAAATGGTTGAGAGGAGACATCAACTCCATGTACTTGTTGCTGAAGCTAACGACAGAACATACGAATGCGCCTGCTCCACTAACAATGTAGATGAAACACCTGATATATCTAAGATTAGGGAGCCCCTTTCTGCTCCTTTTTGATGTTTCCTTTTTTATGTTTATCATTTGCTGTGTAGTTCCATCTTATAATAAAGTGAAATTTTATTTAAGCAACTCTACTTTTGTGTGTTTGATTTATGACTGACAGATTCTATTCTTCTATCAAAGTTTCCATAACTTCATGTAGCTAAAACGTAGATCAAAACCATCAAAGGCCCATAATGCAGCACTTCCTCTTTCCTCGGCCATTCTTCACATATCCCTCAAAAGTGCACAAGGAACCTACAAATTAGCACATTTTCTATCAAATAATCTTCTTTGCCTCTCCAACTACCATAGCAGTCAGTGGAGTCTGCTACCTCTGTAAAGAATTGTATTGTAATATTATTGTGTTGTTTAATATCATTGTTGAATACAAGCTTATAAAGCTAATTCTGACATAACCTTTTGGAGATAGGAAAACTAAAGATTTCTATTCTATTCTAACTTTCCTAACGTATCCTATTCTGTAACACTTTCATATTCTGTAACATAGGTAGACTTTTATTCTTTAACACTCCCCTACAAGCTGGACATGTAAACGCAGATGAAATGTGCAGCTTGGAGGAAACTTTGAAATCCAATTTGGTAAAGAAATCATGACTGTTGAGTGAAGCTGCTAATGGTTCGATTCGAGACATCATGATTGTCGATTTCTTGAAAATTTTGGATGATTCATGTTTAAAGAAATCATGACTCAATTCGAGTCTTGGTATTGCTCAATTCGAGTCAATACAGATTCTGGATGATTCCTGTATGAAGAAATCGTGACTCAATTCGAGTCTTGGTATTGCTCAATTCGAGTCAACACGGATTTTGGTAGTGATTCCTGTATGAAGAAATCATGATTCAATTCAAGTCAACACAGATTTTGGTAGTGACCAAAGATGATAGGTGTGAATAACGGAGTGAAAGAGATTCAAATTTTTTTATTTCCCCTCCGTTTTTTCTTCTTCGTCTGTTTTTTCTTTGTTTCTTCCCTGTT
Organism: Berberis vulgaris; assembly: GCA_963556465.1. Classification (NCBI taxonomy): domain Eukaryota; kingdom Viridiplantae; phylum Streptophyta; class Magnoliopsida; order Ranunculales; family Berberidaceae; genus Berberis; species Berberis vulgaris. The sequence continues at coordinate 13,119,744 of OY747135.1, forward strand.
GTGCGATCTGATGTGTGACCGAACATATGACAGGGAAAGAGAGAGGATTAGTAAAAGATTGTGTGGTCTACATCTGTGTGGATGTTGGTGTCGTGTGCGCCAAGAGAAACATTGTTGTTGTGTCTTTGTTGAGTTGATAACTTTTTTTGTGGTACTGAGTAAAGCTTGGGGTGCCAATAGCACGAAGAGTTTTAAAACTTCTTTTCCTTTCTTTTGAGGGATTCGTCTTCTCTGCCATGGGTGCAGCCAGCCGCCACTACCGTCGCACCCATGGTAGGGCTTGGATGGGCTTCGACGGGGAAAAATCAACATCCACTTTTGTTCGCTCGAGTTTCTGGTCGGTGGTAGAAGTGGAAGTTCTGGATTTGTTAACGCACTCTCCAGACGTGCAGGAGTAGGCAATGCTTCTCTATGCCACGCTGGTGCAATTGTAGGATGTACAAGGCCTCTAGCAAGACTCACCAACAGTGTTTAAGAACTGAGCAGATCCAAGGCCATCACATATGTTGTGGCAGAATATAAGCCTGATCACGAACCCTTCACATGTGAATCGAGTTACCTGCATTAGTACTAGGGGGTCCATAGCAAGGTGCTGCGGTGGAAGACCAGGAAGCAAATCATGTTGTGGAACCATGGGAACATTATTGAAATAATTGACTACATCAAGGCTACAATTCGCACGAGGGGAGCCTTTCGCCCTTTTTCCTTTGCATACCAGCACAATAGCGAAGATCGACGGCGTGTTAAGCTGCGGAGAAATAGATGATTTATGGCGAGAAGTGAGGGGTTGGACGGTGATGTGTTTGTGTTTGCCCGACTTGCGTTGATCTGTGGCGAGGATGTGGTTGGCTCTGTTGAGAGAATGAGCATGGAGATGTGGTGGTTTGAGATTTCTTCCCTTCCTTCTTCTTCTTCCCTCACTCCTTCTTTCTCAATGATGGAGATTTATGTTGTTGATGCAAAATGGTGATCGGTGATGGGCGAAGTCTGATGTAAAGATGGCGAGCGTAGTGCGATCGTTGCTCTCTTGATGATTGATGATTGATGATGGAGGCTCTGTTGATGAAGGCTTTGTTGAAGGTTATGTTGAAGGCTCTGTTGATGAAGGCTTTGTTGATGAAGGCTAGTTGAAGGCCCTGTTGATGAAGGCTTGATGATTTTACCAATTGTTGATCGGTGATAATGACTTTGTTTGCGGAAGTGGTGGCAAACGAGGTTGTGGCTCGCAATGTGTTCTGTTATGATGTTGTTGAATTGATTGAGGTAGGTTATTACTACTGTCTTCCCTTTCCCGCCTCTTACATCTAGGTAGTCGTCGGAGGCGGGGAAAAGTTTGATTCCCCGAAGTTTTAGGTCACCTAAGAACCTTTCTCTGATACCATGTAAAGAATTATATTGTAATATTATTGTGTTGTATAATATCATTCTCTGATACCATGTAAAGAATTATATTGTAATATTATTGTGTTGTATAATATCATTGTTGAATACAAGTGTATAAAGTTAACTCTGACCTAACCTTGTGGAGATAGGAAACCTAAAGACTTCCATTCTATTCTATTCTGACTTTCCTAACCTATTATATTCTGTAACACTTTCCTATTCTGTAATATAAGTAGACTTCTAGTCTTTAACACCAATTCACTATCACCGGAGAACTACCAGGATAACCGCCGGTCCAAGCCAACAACAATCATTTGCAGATCGAATAGTCTGAGCTCTCCGCCACCCTTTTCGCCTCCTTCATCGAGCAGAGTGTAATTTTTATATCTTAAGGGCAACAGGCAACTTCGTCACCTGGTCAAATACGCCTTTATGCACATGCCCAGACCGAACCATCCTGTGCAAGCACATACTCTTTGTTTTCTTGCGTGTCCATCTCTTCAAAGGAAGAACTTGAGGCCATGTCAGCTCAATCGCTTGCTTGGCACGCCTATGGCACTTGAGACATTGGCAGGGACACTCATACTAGAGAGATTTCATCAGCTGTCCTCGCAGTTGGTGTTGGGGAAACCTTTTACGTAAGATCAAGATAGAAGATGTGTCACGCCCCGATTTTCGAGAAAAACGAAATCCTAAAATCCACGTAGGATTATTCGTTTCCCCAAAACTCGGGACGTGAAATTCAATAACAACAGAGACATTTAGCAGCAAAGACAAAAAATATAATTTAGAAAATAGGAACAAACTAAAATTAATACAAGTCTAACCAGGAAAAACTGACGTCGCTAGCCCCACTAGCGGAACTCCCGTAACGCTGCTCAAAAGTCTCTAAACCTGAAAAGCTAATTGGCTACATTCCCAAAGGAATGTACCCAAGAAGCAAAAGCTCACTTGGGTCAGCAATAAAGCTGGTGTGAGAAATCTTCACTCCAAAATCAATAAAAATCGCACGTGATAAACATCAAGCAAAACACAAACAACAAACCATCACACCAATAGGTAGTTCCTCAACGAGGCAAAGGTGTGATGCAAGAAAAACAGTTCCAAGAATTTAGTTCCTCAACGAGGCAATCATATCACCATCCCAATATGTAAATATGCATTTACCTGTACTTACCCTATAGGAGTTGACTATGGCAAGTCGGACCTGCAGAAATATTAGTGGACTTGTCATCCTGCATAAAAAGAATTAAAAACAATGCAACGTCATTTATTCTTTTTATTTGAATTAGGTTCATCTTTTTAACGGATTGATCACTTAGACGATACCACATTCGCACCACCTCCGTGCCGAACATACATGCCCGTATGCCTCTCTCATATAAAGGAGGACTACTCCGTCATCCATGCCCAAGTGGGGACATCACATACAGACATGCATCGCGGATACCCCTAACTATATGAGTACCAAAAGCCACCCTTGGGCTATCAATGCGCATAAACTCACGTCACATTTTTTACGGATAAATATCAAAGCCTATTTTAGGCATACAATTTCACCACATTTTCGCAAGACTAACCCGAAGGTTATTTTAGTTTCTCTAGTAAGAAATGGGTGCCCCAACTCCGCAAGACGACCCACTGGTCATTTAGTTTCTCTAGTAAGAGAGGGGAAATCATAAACAAAAGAGATGTGGTAGTTCTAAGTGATACAAGCCCAAGTGGTTTATATTTTCAGAAATCAGATTTACCAATATCATTTATTTTTCATAATGCAGAATTCTTCCACAATGACATTTTGTCATACCTGAATTGATTCACAATCTATTCACCCACATTTTTGGGGAAAACATAGCATATTCATTAATCATGCTATGTAACAATATGGCAATCAAGCCACTCCTTGATTCAAATATCCAAAATCTTCATAATGCATAAACAAGTCAATATGCATACAAATCTCCAAATTTATCACAATGCATTAATATTCATCAACCATTCAAATACCAACCAAACAAAGTCACACCCAATCAATAAAATGGTAAACATGGGTGACCCCAAACCTGAACCCAGCAAGCTAGGAAAATCTCACACATCAAACAGATCAAGCGTTTGCAGCACAAAACACCACAAATAAGGCAACCTCATTCTCAACATGTCTAAAATCTCACAATTGGATTTTCCTGAAATGAAACTCGTCATTTCCATACAAGCAATATACATACAGTATACTGAATTGCTCATCCAAAGAGATAAAGGGCTAAGAGTTTCACTTACACCTTACACTCAAAACCTTTGAAATGGAATTTAAATCAAGCAATACAACAAGCCTAAGAATCCAATCCAAAATCATCAAGGACACACAACTACAGGTCATCACACCGCCAAACCAAAATCCAAATCATAACCACACATCCTCGCAACAAAACCCCATCATCAAATCCTCACAAATACAATCACTAATTCAGTCAAGAAACAAGGATTTGCAAAATACAGAGACTAAGAAAACTCACAGTAAAAGAGAAAGAATGAAGAAAACTCACAGTAAAAGAGAGAGAATGAAGAAACTCACAATAAAAATGAAGAATGAAGAAAACTCACCAATTCCATCTGAAATACAGCTCCACAAGTCGCAATCCTTCACGCTGTTGGCATTCAACATATTTGCATAATCTGGAAGTTTCATCGCTATTTAGAAAAGATGAGCACAATCTCAGAATTTTTCAACAAGATGAAGGATCCCATGGAGCTTATACCACATAAGAGGATTCAGAGAAGGAAAATCCAGGAGTTATCCAATCTCAATGACAGCCACACGACATTAAGTGGAAGAAGAATGATAACGGATTTGAGGTTAAATCTTTTACAATTTTCAGATGAAATCTCTTATACCCCCAAACCACCATTCAACATAGGATCTCAGCAAAAAGATATGAATCACCAAACTGCCCCCAGTCAGTTTTCTTTCTTTCAACAGCATGTGACAATCAACAACCTAAGAAGATGAGGGAATGAGATCACAAACATCTGTCCTATGGCCTCAACAATGAATCAGTTGATCACACACTGATCAGCTGTCCATTAACCCGACATATCAGGACAACCTTCATGAAGGAGTCCATAGTCATCCTTCTTAATTGGTTTTGCACCTTCTCATAACTCATGAACAACAACTGATTTAGTTCGATCCAGAATTGGCAACATGTCTTTTGCCCCTAATTCCGTTTGCACAACAGCTCAACAAGGTCGCGCACAGCAAGAGACTTCCACAAATCAGCAATTTCTCTTCACGCACAGTTAACAACAAAGCTCCATCTTCTCCCTAATTGTAGCAAAAGTTCAGGATGATCCATTACAATCTTCTCCTTCTCAGATGTTGTGGATATATCCTCTTTGTTCTCATTCAAAGGTGGAAGAAGCTCATTCAAACGCTTGATGGCAGACTCCAGATCATCAGATTCTTCAAGAGCTCTTTCTATAAGCTGATTATCCATATCAGGGAAGATCGCCAGGAGTTGCTCAATCGCCGCAGCAACAGGAGAACTCCCTGTAAACGACACCGAAGATGGAGGGATGGGAGCAGTGGGTGTTCTTCGCTTCGCAGCGCAAACGAGAAGGAGGAAGAGAGACCGAGATAGAGGGAGGCAGAGAAATCTGTTTAGGAGAGAAACATGAAGGAGAAAAGGGGAAAAGAAGAAGGAGAAAGAAAATAGGGTTTTGGTGACTATTCACCCCCACTAACATTCTGAGAGCACCCGCCCTTTAACTCACCAAATAAAACCCTAATTTCGAAATTCACATTCAATTTAATGTAACCCTATTTTATTTAATTAAAAATAAAATAAATTTGTTTTATGAAATTGAGGGGTGTTACATTATACACACGTTAAATGGAATCTCGTCCCGAGATTCGGATGGTAAGAAAGTTGACTGAATTTCGAAAAATACTAGTTGTCAAACAAAAGAAGATTTTAAAACACAAATTTCAATTGAATTTTAGAAACATAAATTATTTATTGTTATTGAAAAAGTAGGGGTGTTACATTATATACAACTCAAAAGGAATCTCGTCCCGAGATTCACGGAAAGTGGTAAGTGAACACTACGGATATCAAAACCCATAAAAAGAAAACAATACGGAATAAAGTCACGCAAATGTCGACATTATAAATAAGATTACTCGCGCACACACAAGTCAATGGAACCTCGTCGTGAGATTCACGAAGAAAATAAAACAAAACAAAAGTTTTCAAGGTCCGCCCTTGTCACTTCATCTTAAGACTTCTAAACTCCTACACACTCATATCCACATTCCCAGGATCACCTAGACTCTACCCCAGCCTAGGCTAACCAAATGCTCTGATACCAAACTGTCACGCCCCGATTTTTGAGAAAAACGAAATCCTAAAATCCACGTAGGATTATTCGTTTCCCCAAAACTCGGGACGTGAAATTCAATAACAACAGAGACATTTAGCAGCAAAGACAAAAAATATAATTTAGAAAATAGGAACAAACTAAAATTAATACAAGTCTAACCAGGAAAAACTGACGTCGCTAGCCCCACTAGCGGAACTCCCGTAACGCTGCTCAAAAGTCTCTAAACCTGAAAAGCTAATTGGCTACATTCCCAAAGGAATGTACCCAAGAAGCAAAAGCTCACTTGGGTCAGCAATAAAGCTGGTGTGAGAAATCTTCACTCCAAAATCAATAAAAATCGCACGTGATAAACATCAAGCAAAACACAAACAACAAACCATCACACCAATAGGTAGTTCCTCAACGAGGCAAAGGTGTGATGCAAGAAAAACAGTTCCAAGAATTTAGTTCCTCAACGAGGCAATCATATCACCATCCCAATATGTAAATATGCATTTACCTGTACTTACCCTATAGGAGTTGACTATGGCAAGTCGGACCTGCAGAAATATTAGTGGACTTGTCATCCTGCATAAAAAGAATTAAAAACAATGCAACGTCATTTATTCTTTTTATTTGAATTAGGTTCATCTTTTTAACGGATTGATCACTTAGACGATACCACATTCGCACCACCTCCGTGCCGAACATACATGCCCGTATGCCTCTCTCATATAAAGGAGGACTACTCCGTCATCCATGCCCAAGTGGGGACATCACATACAGACATGCATCGCGGATACCCCTAACTATATGAGTACCAAAAGCCACCCTTGGGCTATCAATGCGCATAAACTCACGTCACATTTTTTACGGATAAATATCAAAGCCTATTTTAGGCATACAATTTCACCACATTTCCGCAAGACTAACCCGAAGGTTATTTTAGTTTCTCTAGTAAGAAATGGGTGCCCCAACTCCGCAAGACGACCCACTGGTCATTTAGTTTCTCTAGTAAGAGAGGGGAAATCATAAACAAAAGAGATGTGATAGTTCTAAGTGATACAAGCCCAAGTGGTTTATATTTTCAGAAATCAGATTTACCAATATCATTTATTTTTCATAATTCAGAATTCTTCCACAATGACATTTTGTCATACCTGAATTGATTCACAATCTATTCACCCACATTTTTGGGGAAAACATAGCATATTCATTAATCATGCTATGTAACAATATGGCAATCAAGCCACTCCTTGATTCAAATATCCAAAATCTTCATAATGCATAAACAAGTCAATATGCATACAAATCTCCAAATTTATCACAATGCATTAATATTCATCAACCATTCAAATACCAACCAAACAAAGTCACACCCAATCAATAAAATGGTAAACATGGGTGACCCCAAACCTGAACCCAGCAAACTAGGAAAATCTCACACATCAAACAGATCAAGCGTTTGCATCACAAAACACCACAAATAAGGCAACCTCATTCTCAACATGTCTAAAATCACACAATTGGATTTTCCTGAAATGAAACTCGTCATTTCCATACAAGCAATATACATACAGTATACTGAATTGCTCATCCAAAGAGATAAAGGGCTAAGAGTTTCACTTACACCTTACACTCAAAACCTTTGAAATGGAATTTAAATCAAGCAATACAACAAGCCTAAGAATCCAATCCAAAATCATCAATGACACACAACTACAGGTCATCACACCGCCAAACCAAAATCCAAATCATAACCACACATCCTCGCAACAAAACTCTCAAACCCCATCATCAAATCCTCACAAATACAATCACTAATTCAGTCAAGAAACAAGGATTTGCAAAATACAGAGACTAAGAAAACTCACAGTAAAAGAGAAAGAATGAAGAAAACTCACAGTAAAAGAGAGAGAATGAAGAAACTCACAATAAAAATGAAGAATGAAGAAAACTCACCAATTCCATCTGAAATACAGCTCCACAAGTCGCAATCCTTCACGCTGTTGGCATTCAACATATTTGCATAATCTGGAAGTTTCATCGCTATTTAGAAAAGATGAGCACAATCTCAGAATTTTTCAACAAGATGAAGGATCCCATGGAGCTTATACCACATAAGAGGATTCAGAGAAGGAAAATCCAGGAGTTATCCAATCTCAATGACAGCCACACGACATTAAGTGGAAGAAGAATGATAACGGATTTGAGGTTAAATCTTTTACAATTTTCAGATGAAATCTCTTATACCCCAAACCACCATTCAACATAGGATCTCAGCAAAAAGATATGAATCACCAAACTGCCCCCAGTCAGTTTTCTTTCTTTCAACAGCATGTGACAATCAACAACCTAAGAAGATGAGGGAATGAGATCACAAACATCTGTCCTATGGCCTCAACAATGAATCAGTTGATCACACACTGATCAGCTGTCCATTAACCCGACATATCAGGACAACCTTCATGAAGGAGTCCATAGTCATCCTTCTTAATTGGTTTTGCACCTTCTCATAACTCATGAACAACAACTGATTTAGTTCGATCCAGAATTGGCAACATGTCTTTTGCCCCTAATTCCGTTTGCACAACAGCTCAACAAGGTCGCGCACAGCAAGAGACTTCCACAAATCAGCAATTTCTCTTCACGCACAGTTAACAACAAAGCTCCATCTTCTCCCTAATTGTAGCAAAAGTTCAGGATGATCCATTACAATCTTCTCCTTCTCAGATGTTGTGGATATATCCTCTTTGTTCTCATTCAAAGGTGGAAGAAGCTCATTCAAACGCTTGATGGCAGACTCCAGATCATCAGATTCTTCAAGAGCTCTTTCTATAAGCTGATTATCCATATCAGGGAAGATCGCCAGGAGTTGCTCAATCGCCGCAGCAACAGGAGAACTCCCTGTAAACGACACCGAAGATGGAGGGATGGGAGCAGTGGGTGTTCTTCGCTTCGCAGCGCAAACGAGAAGGAGGAAGAGAGACCGAGATAGAGGGAGGCAGAGAAATCTGTTTAGGAGAGAAACATGAAGGAGAAAAGGGGAAAAGAAGAAGGAGAAAGAAAATAGGGTTTTGGTGACTATTCACCCCCACTAACATTCTGAGAGCACCCGCCCTTTAACTCACCAAATAAAACCCTAATTTCGAAATTCACATTCAATTTAATGTAACCCTATTTTATTTAATTAAAAATAAAATAAATTTGTTTTATGAAATTGAGGGGTGTTACAAGATGGAACCTCGTCTTTCACAGTTAAGGAATGAGCCATCGTCTTACAACCTCATTCTGGGAAAGTTGTGGCTACACCAAATGGAAGCAGTGGTTTCCACCCTTCACCAGTGTGTTAAGTATACTGCTAACAACTTAGAGGGGACGATATGAGGAGACCAACCTACGGCACGAGGCTGCCACTACGCCGCATTGAAACAGATAGAATGCTCCCAGGTCCAGATACATCATGCAGAACATCCTAACCAATGCAAGGCTAAAGACGAAAGGGGTACCATTTTTGAGCGGTACAGAAGCAATCAACTCTCCCATCCAGCGAATCGTAACGACAATGGCAAGTGGGAACACCTCCCCCCCCCCCCCCCCCCACATTCTGTCGGTGCGGTGATCCGCCCCTCTGCAAGGCTTGCTCTTCAATGACCTATGTAACGCCTTGACAATCCGCTAAATGATCCGCGAAAGCTATCCGAATTTGCTTCGAGGCCAAGATTAGTTTATTTCCATCAACAATTAGTTTGCTCTAGGTTGTTTGTTTCCCTTTCCGTAGTCAATATGGAGTTTAGAGTTCTTAAGAAACTTATGTGATTCACAATCATTTAAGAAATAAAATAAGAATTTTAGAAACAAACTCTATTGATTATCGGAAAGATGTAATAACAAGCAACTTGAGGCGGATACAAAAAACTACATACTTTGAACGCCCTGAGGCGGATACAAAAACTACGTACTGCGAATGCCTTGAGGCGGATACAAAAGATTACATACTGCGAACGGTCTGCAAGTGAGAGGAAAGATAAAAGCTGCTCAACCCCTTCCGAAGACGACAGTGGAGTCAAGAGAATGGGAGATGCTCGACCCCTTCCCAAGATAAAGACAAAGTGTAAGTGGGGATTGAAAGGACCGAGCACGTGGATTGCTCCGCCACATAACCCCACGGAGACACCCTTGTTGCAGCATTGAACGCCTCCCAAAGAGCTATGATCTTCTTCAGGAACATCTCACCCCTTCTCACTTCGAAGCGAGCGGATAGGATGGCCGCTAGAGGTCTCACAATGCTGCCAAGGGAGGCCACTTTTCACACATGCGATACCCAATGTGGCTGAGAGATACCACACCCAGAGACATCACACATCAACCAACACTTTGATCAGCTACTGGTTAGTCGCGAGATCCGAGTGCACGAAGATACAAGTGGTACAGTGTAACACCAGGGCATCTCCTTTGGTAATAAATTTGTACTACTTCTCCACGATATGAGAAGGAATTATGAGACCTTAGCAGATCGACTACGTGCCCACCAATATCATGTGACCACGCATAACGACAACTTGTTGCTTTGCCTGAACGACATAAACATCAGAACACTCGGAGACTTTAGACACGAAGATACAACTCCATCCTTTGAAAAACCCAAAGATCTTCTTCAGCCTTTGGAAAACCCAACACATCTTCTTCAACCTTTGGAAAATCCTAAGCGTCTTCTTCAAGCAAAAACATTACAGGAGATAAACTCTGTGAAGGATACTGCCTACAACGATTGGGAAACACCATTATATAGACGTAACGGTTCACCAAGCAGACACTCAAACATTAAATGCCAAGCATTGAATATCGTCTGAAAATAGGAAAGCGACAGTTCCCAAGGAAACTACACAGAACACGTCAATCAATAAATGGCGTTGCACACAACCCCATCAATTGAGGGGGAGTAACCAATACTCAACCATCACGCAACCTGCGTCGTACACGTGTCACCGCACGATCTATACTATACACACAACGCATATTGCAGGAAACCCTAGCCCTTTCTCTACGGGCCCATGGGCCCCGCCTGATAATCAAACAACACCGCGTCGCATGCATGGCACGAGCACCAGAAGATCCTAAGTCAACCCTAACATACGGATCGTACCTACAGATCACTAGTCGGTTTAAAGTAACTTCCTCCACACCATGTGCCAAGCAAATGGATCAGGTTCACATGCCCCTTAGCAGACGAAACCTCCTTTCAAATCAGGCAAGCTTAGTCAGCCATGACTGATGATGATAGCTTTTGGTTCACCTCGACACCTAATCCGCCTAGCGCAAGCATCGACAGTTTAGGAAGTGAAAGTCTAATCAGTGCTATCACGCCTGGTGATGATGACTTGCAAGGGATCATTGCCCCCTTCGCGGACAGTGGTCGCCGAACCTAATCAGGTAAGCCAAGCTAATCAAACCCTGAACTTGTAGGCCCCAATGCGAGGGTGTAGATAATCCAGAAGGTGGGAGCCCAATCAGCCCTGAACTGATTCTGACGGCTCGCCACGGGACCACCGCTCTTCAGCATGGCCTCCGAATCACCAACCCTAGACTTGTAGCCTCAGCGCAAAGGTGTAGATAGTCTAGAAGGTGGGAGCCTAGTCTGTCCTGAACTGATCTCGACGGTTTGCCACGGGACCGCTGCTTTTCAGCGCGGCCGTCGAAACATTCCTAAGTTTGTAGCCCTGGTGCACTAAAGTGTAGATAATTTGGATGGTGGGAGCCTAGTCAGTCCTGAACTGACTCCGACGGCTTGTCACAGGACTACTGCTTTTCAGGGTGATCGCCAAACCTTCTCAAATTCATAGCCCCCACCGAGCGGGGAAGGCGTCGACGGTTCAAAAGGTGGGAGCCTAGTCAGTCCCAAAATGATTCTGAAGGCTTGCCACGGGACCACTGTTCTTTAGCCTAGTCGGAGAGTGGTCTATCAGCCAGCTGTGACGTCTGCTTATATTCTTCCTCGAAGCATACTCTATATCAACCTCACGGTGCTAGACCTGCGAGCTCATCTTTACCAAGTCCAATGCAAACAGGCTTATCCGCGCATCAGGATGAAGCGTCCCCTGATCTGTAACTACGCCAGCACTACCCTTCACGGTCACCACCGTCCTCAAACTCTCCTCCATGGCTTTTCCTTTATCAAGAGTAGCCGACCCTTTATTGCGAGACTGTTCAACAGGATCTGGAGGCAGAGGAAGAAGCGAAGTATCCAAAGGGCCCTCAAACACTTCTAACCGTGGCCCTCGACGAGACAGTGAATCGCGCAGACTACAGGAAACACGACCGGTACCATGGTCACTCTCAGGCAAATCATCAGTGGGGCGATCAGATTCCACTACCTCGGGCGAATCTTCAAAAGGGCTTTCTATCAAAACGGCCCCACGCGAATCAACACTTATAGAAGCCGCCATTGCAACCTGCACCAGATGGTCATTCAAAGCCTCGACCTGCGTGTCACTAAGTTTCGACCCATCTGTGACTCCCATCAACCGCAAATAATCTTTCTCTAAGCCGGGAACATCAGACTCAACCTCAACAGGCCTAACAAACTCGCTATCCTTTCTCGGTGGAGCGGCTTGTGCCGAAGACGAATAAGTTCTAACATGGTGCTTCTTCTTCATAAAGGAAGCAAACGTCTCAGACGACTCCTCCACATCAGACAGGACATGAGCATTGGCTCTAGCAGCCTTCCGCTTTCTGGAAGGGGCCCCATTTTTTGACTTGATGCGCACCTCTCGGTAAAACGTGGGAGCTACGTGCCAATTGTCCCACAGCCCACTGCGGATGAAGTTGGAAACTCTGATTACATCAGTCACCTCCCTTTGAGGCAAGTCACGAAATTTCTCCATGGTGGTTTACTTCTCCAAAGTAAGAGGAGTAGTGGAGAACCTCCCTACAGAAAAACATGAGCAACGGTTAGTCAATCTATCGTCAAGCACATAAAAGTTGCAAGAAAATAGTCGAACTTACGAAGCGGTTTGAACTATCGTTCAAGCGGACAACCCTTGCATAAAAAATACTTTGAATCTGCAGGGGCCAAGAAACAAAACTTCTGCCAAAACTTGAAGTCATCAGGCAGTCTATCGAAGCACTTCGGCGTCCTCAACTTACAGACAACATTGCTCTGCAGCGAGGAGCGGTAAGCAACTAGATCACCCGTGGTGTCATGCTCACGCCGACCTCCTTAGCACGAAGCAGAATCATGAGGATAACTCTGTATCTGTTGGGTTCCAACTGAGTTGGGGGAATCCCTAGCAGATTAAAGAATTCCCAGATCACGTCTAGAACCGGGAAACACGCTCCAGTTTGAAGAGTCCGCCGGTGTAAACATATAAGACCATTCGGAGGTGACATTGGCGTCTGGTCGCCCGTTAGAAGGTACAATGGCAGATCCTCCGGAACTCCAAACCTAGTACGGATTTCAGCAAGACTAGGTTCAAACATCAACCCGTCTTAAAAAAACTCTAGGCCCTTGGCCAAGACAGCGTCATCAAGAAGATCTTCGGGCCACGGGGAAGACGAACATACTCTTTTAATCAAAGTGATATCTTCGAAAGCAAGAAAAATAGAAGAATCAGACGCTATACTGCAGATGACCTATATAGGTGATGGGTTCCCACTTCTTTTTCGCCCGTACGTTCAATTAATGCAGCGCGTGACTCAAGCAACGATTCAAATTTGATTATCATGAGCGACGGGAAACCACACATCTCACAATTATCCACGATACCCGTAAGCCCTTTTTAGGCAAGTATATCGAGGATCTGCTTCGGACGGGAAACCACAACTGCTCTTTGTTTTCAATTAGGAAGCAAACACCAGAATATCTTCTACACATAGAAGCTCCCTTCCACGGAATGCTATCGGATTGGAAACTATTTCCCGTGTATCTAGGAGCACGGAGCTAACACGGAACTTCCCTCCTAATTAGATAGGGATCTCCATGAAGATCGCCTCCCTAATCTACGCGTACGATGGTCTGGTTAAACCAGGACTCATTACACTATATAAATAAGACATGAGGCTGGTAAGCTAAAGTACGCTACAAATTCTCTGTTACAACATTACTCTTTCCTCAAATTCTTGTTAGACTTTAGCATCGGAGTGCCATCAGCCACCCCACGGTGGTTTGTGGCTCACGTGTACTACTTATATAGGTCAAACAGGTCAGCGGGAATAAGTCAGAGCATGGAGCAAAAAAGTGATTGCATCAGATACAATTCTATATATGTGAATCTCGAGGTAATATAAACCCATTTTCCCCAAAAATTGTTAAGGAAAAAAAATATAATTTTGAGGGTCGAAGAAAGGGGTTTGGAGAATAAAGCGAAGAAGAGAGGTTACAATAGAGTAGCCATTGAAAGTCGTCGGGTCGACTCGATGAGTCAACAATTTTTTGGGTTTGTTGTGGTTATAGAGTTGCAAGAGTTGGTGAAAGGAAAGTGTGTTGGAGGGGTGGAAACTAAGAAGCTTATAAGAAAGGTTGACTTTGGGTTTGGCCTAAAGATTATGAAGGTAAAAAATTGATAAATATTTGAGGAATATGAGTTAGTATTATAGGGAAAATTAAGATTTGGGGAAGATGAGTTAGTATTATAGATAAGAAAATATATATATATATATATATATATATATATATATATATATATATGTGGGGAAGATGCGTTTATATTGCCTCAAGATGCAAACATAGAATTGTATCTATCTCGAAGAAACGAGCAATCTGGTATTTAACACAAATATGAATGGCTGAAGCTGGTCAACATGTTTGACCTAACAGTCAAACTTTAAAATGGGGGTTAGACTAGAATACAAAAACTTTTGTGGTTCAAAGAAGAATAACCATAAATTAATAGGGACCAAATGGGAAATAACCCTTAAATCAAAATATCTATTGTTTTAAAACTTATTTGATTTGGTATTATTTGTTTAGATAAAAACTTCGTTTTGAATATTTTAGGTCAAATAGAACTTATGAAAATTTATGCATTTTCACATATTAGATTGATTATAGGATAATTATTCTTGTAGAAAATAAAGGCAAATGAGAGTTTCGTTTAGTTTTGTACTATGAATTATGTAGTTGGAAATTTGGTCAAGTGAGCAATATTTTTCATTTTTTGAACTTATATTAAGACAACTTGAGAACTTATATTATTCATACAAGATACAATTAGGAGTAATGTGAGATGAAATTTTATATTGCTATGATGAAAGTTATATGTATGTAAATTATGCATTATGGATGTGTGAGCAATAATAAACTTTTTTGTTATTCTTCATTGGAAGACTATTTAATACATGTTCATCCCGTCCTGAACCCGTTTGGGATGAGACGAGGTCGGGATGAGGTCTATCCCGTCCTGATCCTATCACGCTCCCGAATGAACATGATGAGATAGGGATGAAGTCCATCTGTGCTCACCCCTATCCTCGAGTACTCCCAAGTCCTTCATAAACATCCTAACCACCATCACTTTCACAACTACCATCGTCGCCACTACCACGACCATCATACTATAACCATCACAATCATCACCGCGCCACTACCACCGTCATCGCCACCTCCACCACTACCATAGCATAATCACTACAACCAACATCACCTCACTATTACCACATAACCGTCGCCATCGTAGGCCACCACCACAACAACCATAACATAACAACCACCGCCGCCATTGCCGCTACCACAACCCCCATAGCCAGCACTACTACTACCACCACCGCCGCTGTCGCTGCCATCATAACAAAACCATCACAAACACCACCAATTTCACTAGTACCACCATAACCATTGTTGTCGTCACAACCACTATTACCACCACAACTACTACCACCGTCACGACCACCATACCCACCACAACCATCGTCACCACCACCACAACGACCATGACCGCTGACACAACTACAACCATTTTAACAACCACCACCATTGCCACCACCACCACATCATTGTCGCCATCATGTCCACATTCGCAATCACCATCACCACAATTACAATCTCCACTACCATGACCATGCCACAATTACAACTACTACCATCATCAACACCACCCATAATCATTTGTTTGATTTGCATTTTCTTTAATCACTACCAAGTGTCTGTAAAGTAATGCATTATAAACTAATGCAATGCAAACTAATGCATATGTGTCAATTTGCAAAATGTATTATTTTACAGTGTACCAAGCGGAACCCAACTTTACCAAAATCAGGCAACTACGTAGATAATTATGATAATTTTCATTTTTAAAATGAGATAAAACACAATATTTTCTCTTTTCACCACATGCACATTCCACCAACTACTTGTTCACAAGTTTTTCATTTTCTTTGAACTAATACATGTTTTATTTTTACAAACATGCCATCAAAATGAATCTCAACCTTCGACACATTTTGTACATATTTTATCTCCAATTTCTCTTATTAGTTTATCGAAAAATGACTTTTAATGTCTACTTATTCACAAAATAGATCATTTAGATATCATAGTTGATGTAATGGCTAATTTGTGACTACTTTTATACTTTTATGATTAACAAAAACTCTTTTACTAACCCAAGTTAACTCATAAAGTTATAATATATTTTTACCCTTCCTAAACAAAAAAAAAACCTAATTTTATACTTTTATGAGCAACATTGACTCTTTTATTAATAATTTTTTTTTTTACCCTTAACCTCTCCCACCCCATGCTGTTGGTAGGTATCGACATTAGTGATTCTAATTATAAACAACCAATTATAAGTTTTTATTGACTGACAAGTTAATTAAATTATTATGCTAGGGTTTGGTATAATTTTCATAATGCAGTTAATGATGATTAGAAATTTGATTTTAATTATTTAAAAAAAATACTTTTACAACTCATATATACATTCACAACCAGTCAAATCAAATACATTTAGAGTGACAAAGTCTTTAAGATAAAAAAAATGCTCAACATGAAAAAATCAATATAGCCATTTATAGCTAACAAATGTCATAAAATAATTACTTATTTTGCAATTAAATAACAAAATAACATAAAAGTAAAAAAAAAAATAGAAATATTAATAAAAGAGTCATTGTTGATCATAAAAGTATAAAATTAGATTTTTCTATTTGTTTAGGAAGGGTAAATATGTTCTATAAGTTTATGAGTTAACATGAGTTAATGAAATAGTCATTGTTGATAATAAAAGTATAAAATGCATTACATTAACTACGATATCTAAATTATATATTTTATGTGAAAAAATAGGTCTTAAAAGTCATTTTCCATTAGTTTATCTCAATTAATAATCTTCTATATTACAAATCAGGATTTGAGGTTGGAGATAAAAGATGACCGAGACTTATCAAAATATAAGAATCTAATGGATGATATAGAGCTTAAAGCACCAAGAATGCATGAATTCGATTTCCATACAAAATATTTTGAAATTTATTTATTTTTCTTTAATTATTGATGGTGATGATTAAACATGTAATTACGAATGACGAAAACTTAACATTGATCACGTTTGACAAGTTTTAAAATTTTATAACCCAGTGAATAATAAAACATGATATAAAGTTATGTTTTAATTTTCAGCACGCTGCAACTCCTCTCCCACCAATACAACCTCCGCCCACTCCATATCCATTTCTCAAACCTCCCACCTCTCTCATTCTCACTCCCTCCCTCCCTCCTCCATGGAAATTAGGTCACCATCTTCCAAACCCTAAACTCACGAACCATCTCTGCAACTTCAATGGCGCATTAATGAAGTAAGTACTTCAAATTATCTCTCATTTCTTGAATTCTCTCTTCGAATTTCATTTCATGGACTCTACTTGCGCTTTTAGTCCTTCAAGATTTTCATCTTTTCCATCAAGAAACCTATCTAAGATTCCAAGAACTAAAAGGTCATTCTACACTCCTTCGTTTTCAATTTCTTGTCACTCAAAGGAAGAACCAAATGAAGAAGAAACAGCCAAGAAAAATGGATTGAAATTGCTGCAATTGACAGTAACTCTCACTGTAATTTCGTCTTCGCTGCCACAACTGGCTGTGGCAGCTAAGGTTTCGGAGAAAAAGCGGTCTTCCAAGAAGTCCGAAGTTGCTTTGTCTCCGGAAGAAGTGAAATCTTGGTTACAAGGATTACCTGTTGTGAGCGATCGGATTCCGTATACGGAGATATTGAATTTGAAAGAAGAAGGAAAGCTTAAGCACATAGTTAAGCTTCCCAGTGCTAATTTAAAGCAACAACCAGAATCGGTTTTGGTTGTGTTAGAGGATTCTAGAGTTTTAACAAGTGTTTTGCCAATGGAACAACGAGATGCGAAGTTTTGGCAATCTTGGGATGGTTTCGGGCTGGATTCGATTTGTGTTAATGCTTACACTCCTCCAGTTAAGAGACCGGAGCTTCCGAGGTCGTATTTTGGGTTTTTGACCAAAGTGCCGGAGTTTGTGCTGTCGGTGATGAAGCCGAAACCGCTGTCGAAGAAAGCTATGGAGCTGGAAATGGCTAGGAGGGAGTTGAAGGGAAGAAAGAATGATGAGTTGGAGAGACTGAAGGTGCGACAGGAGAACAGAGAGCGTGAGGAGAAAGCTCAGAAGAAAATGGAAGAGAAGAAAAAGAGGCAGGAGTTGAGGAGGATTAAGTATGAGGAGTCGCTTCGTGAGTCTAGGTGGACATATGAGTCTAGGGCGATGATGTGGGCAACCTTGGCTCGTGATCAGAATGTATCGACTGCGCTTGGGGTTTTGTTTTTCTACATATTTTATAGGACAGTTGTTTATAATTATAAGAAGCAGCAGAAAGATTACGATGACAGGTTGAAGATTGAGAAAGCTGATGCAGAAGAGAGGAGGAAGATGAAGGAATTAGAGAATGAATTGGAAGGGATTCAGGATGGTGATGAAAATGAAGAAGGGAAAAGTGAGACTAATCCTTATCTTAAGATGGCTATGCAATTCATGAAATCGGGTGCTCGTGTTCGTAGGGCACAAAATAGAAGACTGCCCCAGTTCCAGGAGACAGGCATAGATGTGAAGTTTACGGATGTTGCAGGAATAGGGAAAATACGCATCGAGCTGGAGGAGGTTGTGAAGTTCTTCACACACGGAGAAATGTACCGAAGGAGAGGAGTAAAAATACCTGGTTAGATTTTATCTCCTTAGTGAAACATATTATCTACTTGGATATTTTCTTATAAAAATTAGATCTCGTTTACTATGTCAAATTGTCAATCACACAGTTTTCTAGTTTATGTCTTTTTTTGTTTCATGTAGCCTGTGCTTTATTTGGTGCAAAACTTGTGAAAAAGGGTGGGGTGAGATATTCAGCATGACATGAATAGTGTGTGAATATCTTAATAGATAGTCTTGTATTATTCACACAAGGTTTTGGCACGTAGATCATATTGCCTTTTGCACTCTGGGAAGCTAAGAAATTTGACTTGCCCATTTGTTTCTATACTGCGTAACAACAACAACAAGAAGCAAAAAAAAGAAGCTGATATCTATCATACTACCTAGTTTTGTATTTTTTGAGCTGAGTTCGATTATGAGTGAAACACTCAGCTTGTTTCCGATTTCTGTTGATTGCTCAATAATACTTTTGATACTCCTCACCATATTGTTTACCTAGGGGTATTGGCTTCAGTTTTGCACTTATGACTCCATGTCTTGGTAACTTCGTGTCATACCCTTGTGGTTGCCCCTTTAGGGCCGATTTAATTGGTTTCAGACTTTCAGCATAGGGAATGTTGCATAAGTATATTGGTTTCATCATGGGACATGCTGCATAAGTATATTGGATCTTCAGTTGCTTCGTTTAATTGCATTCTAATACTTAACATCACTATTCTGGTGGCTCTTTGTTTTGCGAGTTAGCTTAGGTTGCATGCCTGTTGATGATATGTTACTTTCTCAGGTGGCATACTCCTTTGTGGACCCCCTGGAGTGGGGAAGACATTGTTGGCAAAAGCAGTAGCTGGTGAGGCAGGTGTGAACTTCTTCTCAATTTCTGCGTCCCAATTCGTGGAAATATATGTTGGTGTTGGTGCTTCTCGTGTGCGAGCGCTTTATCAAGAAGCAAAGGATAATGTATACACTCCTATATCTGTTCTTTTCATTGTTCACTTTTAATTTTGTGTCCTTTCCATTTATTTTATTTTTTTGTTTTGTTTTAATGCTCATGTTTTAGTATTGTGATGCTTTATGCTATCTTCAGTTTCGTACTTGTATTGCTTTGTTCTTTAATATGTGTAGACAGGATGGTGACACTTTTGCTTATCCTTTTGTGGGGACACTCTCTTTGCGAAACATTGGTCCAGTTTTATTTTTCTGTTTCTATTCATTAACATGGGCTTTCGCCTGGCTTCACTTTATTTTTACATATGGAATTGATTCTTTTTAAAAATGGTCTTTGGTACGATCTATTGCAGGCACCCTCAGTTGTCTTCATTGATGAACTGGATGCTGTTGGAAGAGAACGTGGACTAATTAAGGGATCTGGTGGGCAAGAGCGTGATGCTACTCTTAATCAGGTTTGCAGAGATATATTTAACATCTATGAGTCGCTGTACCTGTTCTCAATATTTGTAAAACATGTTTTGACTGTGTTTCTTTTGATAAAAATTAGCTCCTTGTATGCCTTGATGGGTTTGAAGGAAGAGGAGAGGTTATCACTATCGCTGCTACAAATAGACCAGACATTCTCGATCCAGCTCTAGTGAGACCTGGAAGGTTTGACAGAAAAATTTATATTCCTAAACCTGGTGTCATAGGTCGTATTGAGATTCTAAAGGTACTAGCTTATAATTTGGTTTGATTAAACAAAGTCCTTTTAGTGTGTTATTACATAACTAGAACATCACTTTTATTCCACTTCTAGATGTCATACCTTGACAAGCGTGTGAAGTTAAAGATATCAATTTTTTTATGCCGGTAACAGGTCCATGCTCGCAAGAAGCCAATAGCTGATGATGTGGACTATATGGCTGTCGCAGGCATGACAGAAGGAATGGTTGGCGCTGAACTTGCTAACATTATTGAGGTTGCTGCCATTAATATGATGCGTGATGGAAGGCCTGAGGTAGACTATGACTTAACTCTTGCAATTGGGCATATGCACACCGTTTCTTTTTAGTCATGGCTTTAATTTGATTGTATTTGTGTTATCACTTCTATATACCTGTTGGAAAGCCAGCTGCCATGGTGCACCGACTGTCAGAGTCACTGGATCAGATTCAGACCTCCACAGCCTGCCCTCTTGTTCGCCCAAATTTTGTCTTCACCTTCTTTTCCGGGAAATGCTAATAATACTCCTGTCTTCAACCTCTTTCTCATGACTTGTAGAAACCCACTGCACACTGTTGAGCCTGAAATGTCTGAACCACACCTCACTGGGCTTTACACACATTTTTTTTTTCTGTATTATTTTGAAGTCTGATTTTTTTTAAGGAATTAACTCCAAACGACTTGTTACTCTATATGATTTTATTGTATTTGTTATCTTTCATTCGTTTCGTGTCTGATTATTTGGAGAAACAAACTTTTGACTGTCCACTGGTATCTTGGTCATAATTTCTTCCTTTCGTGTAGATTACAACTGATGATTTAATACAAGCTGCACAAATAGAAGAAAGAGGAATGCTCGAGAGGAAGGAAAGAAGCAAAGAAGCATGGAAGCAATTAGCTATTAATGAACTTTCCATGGCTGTAGTGGCTGTGAATTTCCCCGACCTCAACACTATTGAGTTTGTACTGTCTTTCACCCAGCTGCTTTTAGTATTTCTTTTTTTAGTTATATTTTTTTCACAATGAAATTCTGGTCTAAGCTTAAACATAAAATCAGACACCCATGATCAATCCAAACTTGTGATCAATCCTCTGTAAGGACCATAACTATACAGTCGGCAACTAACAATCATAATCAAGACATTCATGATAGAGCTACGAAACAGAAATATTAGAATCCAATCAGAAAGGACAAAAAACTAATTTGATAATCAAGTAACCAACATTTCTTGGTATCTAAGTTCTAATGACCATTCACTAATTTACAAATTTAGCAATGGGAATTAAAAAGGGGGGAGGGTTTGCAAGCAATGTTGAAAAGGCTAATTCGGGAGTCAAGGCGTTTGTGTTTTTTAAGATGCGAAGGCTAGCCTTGAGGTGTAAGCGAGGCCGAAGTGTCAACTTTTCAAATAAAGGCAATGGAAAATATATGACATCGATGCACAGCTCTAAGAACATGCAAAAAGTGACATATAATTAATAAAAGTAAGTGAGTGGTGGATTTTACTTCAACCAATGATGTCGTCGAACTAAATTCTAAACATTGAATTAAATATAAAACAAAAGTGCATAACTTCACGAGTTCATAATAAAGACATAACTTACATAACTTACATAACTTACATAACAGAGTTTATAATGTGACATGTCTTAATCATCAACATGTCCTATAACCAACTCCCATACTGCCCTGCTTAAGCCTTGTAGGGTTTAGAGAAAAAGAAAGGTTGATCTTGACCGACTGTTGGATCTATCATGAAAAAGGCTTAAAACTCATATAGCCTCTAATCATAAGCCTTATCTGCAAAAGGCGTAACCTTCATGCCCACACTCCGAGGCTTAAGTCTCAATGCTAGCGTTAGCCTCGACTTGAGGCGAACCTCAATAGCCTTTTCAAACATTGGTTATGAGAGCGAGAAGCAACAAGACAATGGGCTCGCCTAGGCTAGGCGTAGTGATGAAACCTTTCATGAGCCACTAGCTAATCTAGGTGCGCCTAAGTGCTACCTTTGACAACATAGGCTGGAGCTATCTAAATACCAATCCTCGGATTTGCTTTAACTATAATAGTTTGAACTCGATCTCTGATTTTGCAATCGAAAAAACATTCTTTTTCACTGAGTGCTACTACATCCAATATGATTCTTCTGCTGATTAATTCTCCTTATCATCACTTCCATCCTCGTTATCGACATTTTTCACCACTGTTTACTCTCAGAAATGTTAGGTCCTCTATAGTATCCTTTCCTACATCATCAGAATATTTTTTTGTTATCCTTGGGGGTTTATTGTTTTTGATCTTCATGAGCATTTTCTGCTTCGAAACTATCTTGCAGGTGATCCATATGAATTTGGGTACAACCTCAGTCTAAGTTCCATCTTGAGTTTCATTCAGAAAATCTAACTGAAGTTGATGTTTTGAATATGGGTAGGCTCGTTCCATTTTCCTTCAATGACCTTCTATGTTTGCTAGGACCTCGTACCTGTTTATGCTTGGTTTATCATGCTCCTAGCCTCTTATTTACCTTCTTCTAGACTGACTTCTCGCAAAAAATCAGTTGGGCAGGTTAATTTTGTCTAGAGAGGACATAAATTTCTTTTCTTGGTTCAAGTTGATCTCAGAAAGCGTAGCCTCTTAGGACCTGATTGGTTAAAAATATAAGCTCACATAAGAATTGGCTTTGGGGCTTTAGAGGGTTTACATTTTCAATTGGGATAGGGTCTTCAGGTTCCTTTTGATGGAAGTGGTTTTAACTGATCCACATTTTTCTGATGTTTTTGCATTTTGATATCCAACTATGGCCTTTTGGTTGTACATTGCTGTCACAACGATACTTCAGATTCAGATCTATTTAACGGGGTCCAAGGACACTCCAATTTTTATAGAATAATTGTCGTGTCATGGAAATGCCTACTTTTGAATTTTTGCTGGGATACTCTAATTAATGTTTACATTTCTCATGTATTATAAAGCTACTTTGGTGTTAGCTAGCTCTCAGCCAAAGTCAGCAAATCTGGTACCAGTTTGTCAGAGAATAGCTCTTACGCAAAGTGACACAGGGAAACTGACTACCCAACTAGACGCGGAGACACAGGGAAACTACCTACCCAACTAGACGCAGCTTATAGTTTTGACACAGTGCTTATGAAGGGCTGCTAAAATTGAATAAACATAGGAATTCCAATAAAGCTTCCTTTCTTCTAGGTTTTGGGGTTTGATTGTTTTTCTCAGGGATCCAGAGTTTGTATTTTGAAACTTGACATTAGTGAATTTATATTTTGAAACTAGACGCAGCTGATAGTTTTGATACAGTGCTTATGACGGGCTGCTAAAATTGAATAAACATAGGAATTCAGGTAAGGCTTCCATTCTTCTAGATTTTTGGGTTTGATTGTTCTTCTTAGGGATCTAGAATTTATATTTTGAAACTTGACATTAGTGGATTACAAGTTGGATTGATGGTATCATTTGGAGAGCGGAGAAAGCTAGTGTTATAGGACAACAAGCCACTTATTTTAACTAAGGTTGCATTGGAGAGAACTAATAACGGTTAATAGCTGATTTTAATTGACTAATAAGCAACTTTTTTTTGAAAAATGGTTAATAATAAGTTGTTGACGGTTGTTTTGCAACCTGATGGAAATCGATCCCAGAAATGAGAATCGATGTACATACACAATCTCCACATAGTAGAGCACAAAGTTATTCATGCTGAACTTTTATTACTCATATCAAATGCAAATCCCGTTTTTTGACCTCATTTATAAAATAAGCTAGCCTAAAACTCTCCTAAATTGCTAAAACTATCTAAACTGGACTCTTAAGGTACTAATACAACTTGATATAACTTTCCTAATACTTTTAAACTCGAAATAACTCCTAAAATCCTAATATAACTTGATACAAAATGGAACTCTTTAGAATTGAACTCTTTATATTTCTAAAATTATGACTATTAAATACTAATTAGGTATGTCTTCTTTGCTCATGCATTATAACCGAACAAGTCCTAAATTCGTGGTTGCAGAAATTTGAGAAAATCAACAATTCTACAAATTATCTACGAAGACCATCTCCAATAGAGATGGATAGGAGGCCAAAATAGATGAAGTTATCAATCCTTATTCATTGTGGTCACCCAACCGTATGGATAAAGCCTATTCATCTCCTATCCATCATCCCAAAATAGATAACTATCCATTTTGCTATCATGTATAGCAAGAAGCATCCGGCTTTTCAAAAGCCACATGCATCCTAGGTCATAAGAAAATGTTGGTCCGGTGGGAAACCACCACCCGTAATTAAGTTGTATGTGGGTTAAGGCGAAGGATTCAAATATCATTTGACACAATTTCTATATCATTTTTTTTTTGCAAAAAAATTTAAACTATGTATAATTTAAATATTAATTAACTCAATTTAAATAAATATTACATTATCTAATTATATATTATAACATATAATTAATCAATTTTGAGTAATTAATCATGTAGATAACATTAATTAACTCCAAAATTATAGAATTTTCGATTAATTAAACTCAATTAAAAAAATAAAACATCAATTAGCATTGTATAATATAAAATTAAAGAAATGTAAAAGTTTGGTGTAAAAAATTCAAAAAATGGGTTTTGAACTCAATGCATTTTTAAATGCAATTGTTTTTGCCATCAACATGAAATTTATGGAACTATTTTCATGTGGCTTTTGACGAGCCGTTCGACTTGAAATCGATCCAGTTTTTGCATAATCGTGTTAGGTCATTTTGTATGGATAGGAATATGGATGGATAAATCTAAACCCTATCCATCTCTACCATTGGAGATGGTGTAAAAGTTAAACTTTAAATAACTTTGTTTCTTAGGGTGTGTTTGATTTTGTTTTCCATGGAAAACCATAAAAATAGTAGAAATGTGATAGTAAATGAAAAAACTTTTCATTCCATAATATCTATGATTCTTGAGGTTTCTATTGAATAATATTTAGGGCTTCCTAGAAAGTTTTTTTTTCATGATTTTGGGAGAAGATATGTGGTGGAAGGTCACATTTTCTGTGCTCACTTCCCCTTTTCTTTCCCTCTTCCACTATGTCTCGATATGTTTATGATTTTCCAAGGAAAATAAAAATCACACACCCTTAGGGTATGTTTGGTTGTCCATTTTTCATCGGAATTGGAATCTAATTCTCATCACATATCACTTAGATAAGTGTTTGGTTGGGATGTTAAAAGACTGTTTCCGCATGTGACCCTCTTTTCCCGTCTTAGACGAGAATCCAATTTCAAGCCTCCCCTTTAGAATCCAAATCATGGGAAAAATCAACTATTATTTTCTCTCATCAACGCAACCATCCCCGATAACAACTCTACAACTCCAACTCCAACTCCCCACAATGTTTTTTTCTCAAGAGCTGATAAACTACATCATCATCTTCTACATAACAAGGCCAAACAACAAGTTTTTCTCCTCTCTCAATCCCTCCCTCTCATTTTCTTCTTTCTGTGGACAACATCTCGATGAGCAACGATCAAGGTTAAACAGAGCGACCTCATCAATTTTCAATGCCTAGATCATTCATTTGATAAACAAATGCGAACTTGGGTTGATTTAAATCCTAAACCAAGTTCAGATCAGATAAAGTTAATAGCAAATACAAAGAATGCAACCCTAAATTATCAAGTACAGATTACACATGACCATTTTTTTTTTTGATTTTTCAATTGATTTTGAATAAAACAGAGCAATAAGCCAATAAGCACTCTCCATCAATCAATCCAATCCAGTATTTCTCTAACAAAATAGAGCTATTTTCGTAAACAACAAACTGTTTGGATTTACTAATCTTTCCATTTTCTACTAAAATTGTCATCGATCCGTCATCATCTTCATCTTCGTGAGGGTGGCTTTGGGTTGCCATGGAGGGATGCCGCATCCTGTTTTCATTCTTATATGTTGTTTCGGTTAAGATATGTTGGAGTGGGGAGCCCACTCTTGCCTTTTTCCCACCACCACCTATCCCATATGCTATGATGATTCCCATGTATAATAAGCTAGTTAGTTTGTAAAAATTGGTGTGATAGTTTGTATTAATAACCAAACATTAGAATTTGTATTTTCTAGGTTTATTTTTCTATGGAATCGGTGTCTATGGTATTGGTTTATTTTCCCATGTCAATTTTTCATAGAACCAAAAGAGGAAAAGTTGTTGTATAATGAAGTACGTACAAGGGTATATTTGGTGCATTTAAATATATGTGAGGGAAAGGGTAAATTTGGTATGTTTTATTTACATAAGGGTAAAGAGTGTATTTGGTATATTTCAGAGTACTTAAAGGAAGGAAATTCTTGTATGTTTAAAAGTGTTTGAAAAATAAATCTAAGAAATAAGAATGTTGCATTTCTCGCAAAAGGCATGGGCTTTCAGCATAATAGGGCTTTTTAAGTGGCCCTTTAAGGCTTTTGAGACTTTTAAAGCCGCTTCTTAGGGAGTTGGCTAAAAACAAAACAATATTTTGGGGCATTCCTTTTATTTATTTATTTATTTTGTCAACATATATCTGAAATAACCCCTTTAAATAAGCTGCGTAAAATACAACCTAAATGTTTGGAAGGACAATTTTTTTTTCTTCAAAACTACTTTTGTTTTTTATTTCGCAATGTGGTTTGCGTAGTTATATTTATGTCATCTTAGTGCGCGTTCTTTAGAATTGTTATGCATATATGTTCATGTGGTAGCTTAAACATCTATATTTTTGTTTGTTGAATAGATAACCATTGCACCTAGAGCTGGCAGAGAGTTGGGTTATGTACGAGTGAAGATGGATCATGTGAAATTTAACAAAGGAATGTTGAGGTATAGGATTTGTCTGCAATTTAAATATAATCTCTTTTCCTCATTCTTACTGTAAATTTTTCTAAGAGAACTAATTTTTTTAAAGTAAAAAGTAAAGATAGAGTTTACATATTCCCAAACATGTTAGTAAAGACCAAAAAGTCACATGGGCAGTTAGATAATTAATAGCTGCAACAAGATCAACTTTATAATTCAAACAACAAAGTAGGATAACAACCTCTTATGAAGTTTTGAATTCAGTACAAAGCATTTAGTGAAGTTAAAAGCCAATCTATAGTTGTGCTGATAGAATTAAAACTACAAATAAGCAAGAATTAAAATACGATGCAAGGAATTGAAATAAATTTATGATAATTGAAAAAACAAGGAAACAAAGTAAATATTCTTTTATTCATGAACACATTATGCCTTATTTATAATTGTCCTAACTTCTCTAGAAAGCAAACAACCTAATTATAGTCTATGATAATTGAAAAACAAGGAAATAAAGTAAATATTCTTTTATTCATGAGCAAATTATGTCTTATTTATAATTGTCCTAACTTCTCTAGCAAGCAAACAACCTAATTGTAATTGAAAACCACTTACATCAACCTCCACGTGTTGAAGAAGCTCGTCCTCGAGCTTGAAGTCGAAGAAGTCCGATGAACATAAGCAACCACTGAGAGAACACAAGGTGAATTGTCGAAACAAAAGTTGATCTCGAGTTTTTCCTTGTAGTTGCTATGATTACAAACAAGTAATTCCAAATTGTGCCACCCAATACAAAGTCCAAAAAGAGTTCTCAGCTCAAAGGATATCCATTCAAATTCCAATGCATGTCCGCGAATTTATGGAATTGAGCTTCCAAACTGTTCCAGAGTGGATCTAAAAATTTGTATTACAGTGGCATGTGTTCGTTCTGGTAATGGTGAACAACCTGATCATAAAAAGTACTTGTTCCATGGACCTGTGGTGGTACATGGTCAAGTCTACCGCTGTGAATAACGTTAGGATCAAATGAAAATAGTTAAGTAGGTGTGGTGATAAGAATGGGATGGTGGGGTGTAAATAGCTTGATGGGACCAGGGACCAAAGTAAAAATCAGGGACAGGGACTGAAGTACAATTTGGAGCAGGGAATTGTTTTAATTTTTTTTTTTCATCTTCCCCTAATTCGATTGAAACAGTGTGGGGGCTGCGACAGAGGAGGAGACAAGTTGGGGGTGGAAGGCACGATGATGATGGATGATCGACCTAGCAGGGTACGAGCGAAAGGGAGGGAAGGTCTGGGAGTGTGTGATTGATGGATGACGTCACACGAAGTAGAGGGGTGGTTAGCAGAAAAGTAGAGGGGTTTTTGATGCATGATGGGGAGGTTGGGGGTGCGATCGATATGGGGAGGGAGTTGATTGACTTAAAAGGGTACTGTCGATCGGCTGAAACTGCAGGTTGTCGATAGATTAAAACTTGGATAGAGAAGGGAGGAAGGAGGGAAGGTGTTATTACATTGGTTGCATCAGGAGTTGATAATGTTGTACCTGTTGTTGAGTCCAAGAAGGAGGGAGGCCATAGACCTGGACGACGGTCTATCCAGTGGGTGTGCCACCATCGACGGAGTTGGCTGAGCGCCCTTATGGCAGTACCAGTGGCAGTGAAGCTGTTTGGGGTCCATTGGCCTCCCTACCGCCAACCATAAATTTACCAACATTAGTTCCATCTTCACTATCTCTAAGGTTGTTTCAAGATTTTCTTCCATCCTTTGTCCCAATCTTGAGTTGGTTCTTCCAATTTTCTGTGATCTTTGCCATTTTCTTCTTAAACAAATTTTCTTAAAATCAAATCAAATAACTAGAAACGTTTTGACTCTGATACCAATGATAGAACTAAAACTACAACTAAGCAATTATTGAAATACGATACATGGAACTAAAATAAATCTATGATAATTGAAAAACAAGTAAACAAAATAAATATTCTTTTATTCAGTTGATTGTTATACGCCTTTTTATAATTATCCTAACTTCTCTGGCAAACAAACGAATCTAATTCTATATTTAAATCAATGCTCCAACTATTATGACATGTTACTAATAGGTTCAATTATAATTTTACTAATACTAATATTACTAAAAGAATCCACTTACATCATATACGATGATACTATTTTCATTCTTCATAACAAGGCTAGGAGGCACTGATACTACAAAAAATCCATAGTACGGGAGTCAGATACCGGTCCGCACATGTTCGATACAGGCTTTGGATTGTCGAGCAATCAACAAGACGGATATGGCCAGGATCCCTTTGACCTATAAGTTATGTTATGATATGGCTTTGATACTATTTTCTTTCTTGATAACAAGGCTAGGAGCCACTATTTTCGTCCCTTTGCATGTTATATGATGAGGACGTGGATGGGGATGTTTATGATGCATTTTGGTTTAACAAATGAATGATCGAATAACTTTAGTGTTTGTAATTATTTGGTTTAAGTTCATACCTCTTTGCTTTGGTCATGGATGAGTTGACGAGACATCTGCAATAAGATGTACCTTGGTGCATTTTATTTGCAGATGATATTGTCTTAATTGATGAGACTAGTGAAGGTTTAGGTCGGAAATTAGATAGGTGGTGGGAGGCTTTAGAGAGTAAGGGTCTTAGAATTAGTCGTTTGAAGACAAAATATCTAGTGTGTAACTTTGGTTGTGAATCATGAGAGAGTAGTAATGCAATTGAGATCGAAGGAGTGGAGGTCCCAGAGTGTAAGGCTTTTCGATATCTAGGATATATAATTCAAAAGAATGGGGCTATTGGAGAAAATGTAGACCATAAGATTAAAGTTGGTTGGACAAAATGGAGAATGACGTCAGGAGTATTATGCGATAAAAGGATGCTTGCAAGGTTAAAAGAGAAATGCTATAAGACAATTGTTCGACCAACCATGCTGTACAGTTCAAAATATTGGGCTACTACGGGACAACATTCATGTAGGATGTCGGTAACAAAAATTCGTATGTTATGACGGATGTGTGGTAAAATCCATAAGGATATAATTATAAATGAAAGAGTTATGAGATACTTAGGTGTAGTGCCCATAAAAGACAAAATTAGATAAAGATGTTTAACGTGGTTTGGTCACGTGCGGAGGAAACCAAACACGGAGCCAATTAGAAAATGTCTAGATTGGCAAGTTAATGAATGGTGTAGACGGAGGGGACGACCGTTGAAAACTTGGATGAAGGCGGTGAAGGAAGATATCCTTGAGCTTGGATTAGGCGAGGATATGTGAGAAGACCGCATTGCTTGGAGAGCCAAAATCCGTGTAGCACCCCAAAAGTATCGGGAATGAGCTTTGATGATGATGATGACGACTAATGTAATGTTAATGGACTTATGGTTTATGATGCACTGATTATATTAGTATATTTCTTTTTACAAATATATGTATTTAAATATATTAAGTATATTATTTTAATGTCATGTCCTATTCATGCCAGTATACTAGTGTTTGGAAAATTTCCAATTATATTAGCCCTCTTTTATGCACGCTCGCTAGATTTCTTGTCAACACTGGATGATCTCTTTGGTGGGAAGATAGAGTTTCTACTAGATGATGCAGGCACTGATCACCATGCCAATATCCTCTCTAATCCTCAACCACTCAATCTAACCACAATTTCTCCTTTGATAATTTCTTTTGGAAGAATGGTGGAAAGGTACAATAATTCAGGGGAATTCAGGCTATGACTTTTAGTTTAAACTCAAGACAATCGAAGAAAGATTGAAAAGGTGGATCAAGGAAGTGTTTGGGAGTCCTCTTGGCTGATTTCCAATGCTAAAGCCAAGAGGAGGAGCAAGGCACCTATCTCTCCACTGAAGAGTTTGAAGAAAGGAAGGCCATGAAATTAGAATTGCAACAACTTTTTTTTTATTTTTTATTTTTAAATTTATAAAATCCTCCAGGAGGGAGGGGCAATTATGGGATGCCAGAGCATAATTATTAATCAAAAGAATTTACATATTTTTCGGGGGTACACTACAACTTTACCCGAATGAAAAGAAAACAAAAGCTAGTTGGAAACATTACCAAACAAAACCTTCAAAAACCACGGAGCTAGCCCTTATTCACCAAACTCTTAGTTAACAAGGTCTAGACCTACTTCACAAAGGGCCTAACAACTAAAATAAATAAGCAAATAAAACCAATATCCTGGGGCTAGATCTAATTCACTAAAGGAGAATTAGAAACTGGCCCTAATCCACCAAGAAAACAAAACTAAAGCAAGAACAAAGCAAAGGAATAGGTCCCAAGCAACAAGGCCAGCAGCTCAGACAGGTAGTTACATCCCTTAACTTCCAAGAAATCAGGAACAACAACTTTGCCACAGCCAAAACCAAAGGACGTGTAGCAACATTCAGCTAGCAACAACGAACTACAGCAACATTCAGCTAGCACCAAATCAGCCAGCCCCAAGTCCCCTTACCCACAGACTGCAGCCCCATCATCCTGCAATAGCAACAGCAGTAACAACTGCATCACCGGACAGCAGCAACAACGGCAGCCTCGGTCAGCATCCCTCACATAACAGCTGCAACAGCAATCAACACCGCCACAATTGCAGCAGCAACAGTCAATACCGCAGCAGCTGTAGCACCTGCACCCATATGAAAAACCCATCCACATCACCAGCAGCGTCTTCAGCCTGCCATAAACCCCAAACACAAGAGACTTACCCATACCGAATGTACGTCGTGTGACATTTGTCTAACGCAATTAAACCCGCGATCCTCCTAGGAAGGTCTTGTTCTCCGAAATTTCTTGCCAACCCTTCCCTTTGAGACTTGTCTGCCAACGCATCCACCACCGCATTAGCTTATCTAAAAATATGTTTACAATGCACTTCCATATACTTCGCCAGTCGCTTAATATCACTCCAAATATTCTCCAAGCACTAGGGGATTTTATAGACCTCTCGAAACCATCCATGGACTAAATCTGAATCCGTTTGAACGATAACATTTTTATATCCCCTTCTCACACATAACTGCAATCCTTCTAAAATAGCAAGCGCCTCCGCTCTATTGTTCGTACCTTCACCAAATAATAACTGTTGCTCCGCCAAACAAGACCCCTTGGCATCTCTAGTAATCACCCCACTTGTCGCCTTATTTTCCCTCGAAGAACCGTCCACATTTAGCGCAACAAAACTAGCAGGAGGAAAGAGCCAATAAACAATCTTATTCTCTTTTCTAACCACCGGCTTAATTGGCAACCCCAGAAGCCCCAAAAGCTCCGTGTTAAGACTCCTTTCCTTCGGGCTAATAAAAGCATTCGCCAATCTTAAGACACCTCCTAACATTCAAGAGAGCAAAAATATGGTTCAGACGACATCTTCATAAACACACTTACACCTTTGCTTCCATATTTCCAATATAATGAACATAAGGGTAAGAAAATGAAACATACCTACTTGAGTAGTAGTATTAGCTCTTCGAAACCAAACTGATAACACGGTAGGAATCTCTACAGGTCGCCTCATGTGCACATTAAAAATAACCTCAAAGTGCTGCCAAACATCCGAAGCCAGCTTGCCTTCCAAGAATAAGTGTTTCAAAGATTCAATGTTAGGAAAAACACAACATCTACACTTCGAGGGAAGACTTAATCCACACCTATATAGCTCCCCTCCCCATCAACTGGAACACCCCTATTCAATAGTTTCCACACAAAGACTGAGATTTTGGAAGGCAATACAGTTTGCCAAATCTTATTATATAAATAATTTCTTTTACCCTTGATTTTGAGCACTTCATAAGCAGAGCGAATACTAAACACTCCATCTGAATCTGGCGTCCATACGCAAGAATCCTCAGTCCTCACTATGATTGTTCCCGCGTATTCTATCATCAAACAACCTACTTGCCAAGTCTTTAAAGTCCGGATTAAGTGCCTCGAAACTCCCATGCTTCACCTCCCACACGGTGGGACACTTCCCGTTTGCAACTAACTGCCCTGGCCTACTAAACACCACCACTAAATTCCAATTTTCTGCAAAGAAACTAGTACCTCTACCAATGCGCCAGACAATGTTTCTCAAAACAAGAGGCTTACATCCCATAACCTCTTTCATGAAAGGCGACGCCCCATTTTTAACCGCTTGGTTACTCAACGGAACCCTTGCTTTCCAATATTTTCTTCTCATGAAATTCACCCACAACGAATTCAAACTAGTTAAACTCCACAACGCCTTGACCCGAAAAGTCTTAAGCACAACCAACAAATTCCTGACTCTCAACCCCCCTTCTTCCTTGGGGAGACAAATTTTATCCCAAGAAACCCATTTTTTTTTTGCCTTCCGTCACAATTTCAAAAAAAAAAAAAAATCCAAAAGCAAACTCTGAATTCTTGACAAATTTTTGAGGCACACACATAACACTAAGAGAATAAACCGGTATAGAGCTAAGCACATGCCTAATCAAAATCAATCTTCTGGTGAAAAAAGTTTCACCTTCCATCCATGAATACGTCTTTGGATTTTGTTAACTAGATATTCAAAATAGCTTATCTTGCTCCTTCCTTGAAAAATAGGGACACTTCATAGGAGACCCTTTGTACTGAAAGCTTGTGTGGGTTTTCAAAGCTACCACTCTTTCAGCTATGGCCTTTTTCCTCGAGCGTAAAGGAACTATTTTCTACATTAATTTTTTGGCCTGAGGCTGTACCTCTCCAAGAAATTCATACACCCTGTAATTGAAGATTTTCTGCCATTGAGAAATATTAATGTGTCATTCGCATATAGAAGATGGGTAATTGGTAAACAATTCCTAGGAGTATAGTAAAGGCAATCTTTCCCTTATTAAACGCTTTTTTAAGCCCCCTATGTAGAACCTCAGAGGCAATAACAAATATCAATGCAGAGAGAAGATCCCCTTGTCTCAACCCTCTGGAAGATTTGAAATTGCCATTGTACAACCCTTGTAACAACATCGAGAAACCACAGTTCACTATACAGTTGGAGATAATATGACAAATTCTGTTATTAAACCCAAACCTTTTGAGGACTTTAAAAAGAAAATACCATTCTATTATGTGATAAGCTTTCTCCATGTCAATCTTAAGCACCACATCACCTCCAAATGCCTTTTTGGGATATCTCTCACCATCTCCTGAGCCAAACCAATATTATCCACAATGGATCTACCTCTAACAAAAGCACCCTGTTCTTGAGCAACCATGTTTGGCAATAATATGACTAATCTTTTGCAAAGAATTTTACTAAATATTTTATAAATAACATTGCAACGACTGATAGAGTGAAAGTCTGAAAAAAAAACCTGGGTCATTCCCTTTAGAGATCAGAGCTATCAAATTAGCTAAGAAAGCCGCAGGAAGAGCCTCACCACCAAAAAATTGAACCGCTGCTTCCCATATGTCTAGACCCAACACCTCCCAGCAAGCCTGAAAAAAAACCAGCGGTAAAACCATTCGGGCCAGGCACACTATTTTTCGGAATATAAAATACTGCCTCTTTCACTTCCTCCAAAGAAGGGATTTTAGCTAAGTCATCGCAATTTGAAGCCGAAATTACCGTCGGAATACATCCAATCAAGTTTGTATCAACCACCGCATCATGGGACGTCAACAACTTGTGAAAAAAATTGTTGGCTTCTCGAATAATTTCTCCTGGATCCGAACTTTCCCTTCCACAAGGCAATGTAATATGAGAGACAACCCTTCTTTTCTGCTTTGATTTAACAAAGGCAAAAAAATATTTAGTACAAGCATCACTTTCTTTGAATTCTTTTTCCCTTGATTTCTGCATCTACAACATTTCCTTTTGCTTAAGGGTTAATTTGTACTCCGCCTGGCAGCGACTCAAGTTGCAACAGGCATCCACATCCCAAGTTGCATCAACATTATCGCCATTATTTTCGATTTCCTCCCATACCGCTAGCAGAGTGGTTTCCATTGTTGCATCTCCCAACGCTTTGATTCTACTAAATACATTACCAAAAACATTTTTATTCCAAAGAATAAGAACACGCCTCAATTTTTTAAGCTTAACATCAACTTTGTCTAGCGACCTCATACCGCCTACCTCCATCACCCAACTAGTTTCCACCACCTGAAAGGTAGGATGAGTCAACCACATATTAAGAAGACGAAATGGAGAAAAACCTGTTATCTCCTGAATTGGCATCGATACCAAAATAGGGGAGTGATCAGAGAACGTGCACAATGAATGTTCCACCATTGGATTGATAGCAGAGACAACCAAGCAGAATTGACCAGGACTCTGTCTAGCCTGGCCCAAATACGGTCCCTTCCTCGCCTATTATTACACCAGGTTAGCTTGGGCCCCACCGACCCACAATCATGTAGTCCACAATTTTCAATACAATCAGAGAAATTAGCCATACTAACTGTTGAGGGCGCCGCCCCACCTATCTTCTCTTGGGAATTAATAAAAGTATTGAAATCCCCACCAACCATCCAAAAAATCTCATAATGCAAAGCAAAAACCTCCAATTGATGCCAGAGCTCCCTTCTTTCTTCAATAGAGCATTTAGCATAAATAAAGGAAATCATAAAAATTCGAGAATTAGAATCAACTACCTTGCAGTAACCTAATCCGACATATCCACCACAAAGACAACCAAATTTGATGCCTAGAAAATCCAAATCTTTTCACCTACCGCTTCATTAGAAGAGAATCCTGTCAATCCAACTTTATTGATCTCCATTAGCATCTATCATTGGTTCCGCTACCGTAAGAATCCTGACATTATACTCTGCAACCATTCTTTTTAACCGACTTCACGTGGCCCTATTACATACCCCACGAGCATTCCAAAACATGAAGTTTTCAATCATCTATTAACTTTGGAAGGAACACCAACAATCTTCTTAGCCAAACGATGAGAGCCCGGAGGCACCGCCAGTTTGATTTTCTGTTTTCTCTGGACATTGAGCTCCCCATCTGAGTTAGCCTACAATTCCATATCTCTAATTAGAGTAGCCTGAGGCCCCCCATCTCTGAGTAAGAACCTGCCTCATCACTGTCATCTACACTTTCGAAAGTATTAATATTGAGTCTCTTCTTCCTTAATCTTCGACCTTCCTTGATCAAGTCTTAACGCATTGTCTAAGAACTCCCCCAAGTTCTTGTTAATACCTAGGACATGACCCTCCTCTTGCACGTCTCTGTCCAAGATAGATGTAGCGTTTGTATCCTGCGCCAAAACGGCCTGAACCAAATTCTCAATCGCAGCAACTTCATCTTCCCTGCTTTTGAATCTGCTGCCATCACCAACTTGAATACCTTGCTCGCCATTTGCTTCTGCAGAATCACCTCTTCCCTCCTTCGTCAAAGGAGTGTTCACGGCCATCACCTGGTCCGTTTCCAAACCTGCCACCACAACCTGCAACGAATCTAAATCTCTGCCCGTCCGATCCTGTCCAAACTTTCGCCGCTGTTGGGAGTGAAGACACAACTTCTGTTTCATCCTTCAACAACCTATCTCATTGTGGGTTCAATGTCCCAGCCATTGCTGCCTTGTTACTTGCTGGAAACGAGCCTGCCACCTCAATTTTAGAACCCGACCCAGTCACCGAGTTTGCAGAAAATGCAGCCTCAGTTTTAAACACATCTGTTCTATTAGCAAAACTACTGGAGCAGACATAGCCTCCTCTCTTTTCTTACTCAAACTCTTTATTGCTTTATTAACATTGCCAAGATCAGCAGGACCTGAT
Organism: Berberis vulgaris; assembly: GCA_963556465.1. NCBI lineage: Eukaryota > Viridiplantae > Streptophyta > Magnoliopsida > Ranunculales > Berberidaceae > Berberis > Berberis vulgaris. Next base: position 13,156,886 of record OY747135.1, read on the forward strand.
TTTGTGTTGGACCCCAAATTCTCCTCATTCAAGTTTGCCAACTGATTTGAAATATCCTGTTCCAACAAGGCCTTCTCCGCCTCACTCAGCGTGTATCCTGCTCCAACCAGGCCAGCACGTTCGCTCTCCTCCTCGCCAACTCCACCGGGCACTCCTAGCTGCTCGTCCCTGTTAACTTGTTCAACCAGAATTGAACCTTCTTCCTCTTCCGTCGGGGCTTCCACTAAAGCTTCATATTTGTTTGCCACGTTGATTTTTAGGTTCCCTTCGCTCAAAAACTTTTTTCCTCCGATTACTTCTTGGATCTCAACTCCTTGACTATTTTTAGTTCCGCTCGTTCCAACCTTGTCCTTCGAATCTCTATTTTTCTTGGATCTAAACTTTTGAAATGACCGACACATAACCTCGTTCCGCCGATTTGAAATGACCGGCACATAAAATTGCTTGGCGACCAAATTCTCCGCTTTATTCCTCTCAACTTTAGCCTCCATTATTGGATTCATTGGCACGCTACCTTTCTGACCGAGCTTCCTCCTGCAAAAAACATCTTGATGCCCTATCATCGCACAATATTCACAATATTTAAAACCTGGGTATTCAATTTTCTGCCAGAATCCTCTGTTATTCAACCTATCTATCCATACTCTTGAAGGGAGCTTCTCTGCCAGACTCATCTCAACGCACATCCGGGTAGCACTTGGATGCGAAAGGCATCTCGTGTGGTCATCCATATGAAGAAAATCCCCGAAGGAATCCCCTACTGCCTTCAAAATTAGTGAATGAAAGAGATGTAGAGGAATGTTTGGCAACTCAACCCACAACGAAGCCGAGACTGAATCCGATTTCAAACTAAAACCATAATGCCATCGATAAGCTTTGAACCTGACACCTCGTATTAAGAACGAATCCCTTGAAAGGATTTTTTTTGCTTCTGTCTCAGATTGTAACCTCACTAGCACGTGGCGTTGATCAAGTAAACCCATAGAAAAGTCCCCCAAAATACCCCAAGTTCTATGAATAGAATCTTGGATATCTACCAAAGTAGGTCGGTAACTCGAAAACTTCAAAACAATGACATATTTTTCCATGAAAGCTTCTTCTCAAAACTCATATGTAGTAGTAATACCAATGGCTAGATCTCCCTCCTTTTGAAACCGAGTTCCTTCTACAGGCCTTTTTTTGATAGCCTCCACATGTATCTTACCGAGAATCTGCGCAAATGACGGCTTGGCCGTCTCCACCAAGTTGCCCCTAGCCCAACTGAGGCGAGCATCTCCTGGCTGGTTGAAGCAGTCGCCGTGATAGAGTAGAAAACCTAGATCTCACGGTCCAGGATCAAAGGAAATCAGATCGCACAGACCTAAAAAACCTAACCTAGCACGATTGTTTTTTCCCCGGACTCTCAAAATCGCCTAAGCCAGAGCTCTTTTCCTCTTTCCACATACAAGCCCAACAATTTTTGAAGAGGGACCGGAACTTTACTATGGCTTCAAGGTTTCCAATTCCAACAACTATATCTCAATATTCCATTACTCTGATGGCACCATTCTCTTATGTGATGCTTGGTGACCAACTTCAAACTCTTAAGAGAATCTTTTTTTTGATTTGAAGACATTTTTGGGCTACAAGTCAACTTCAACAAATCCGCCATCTTTGAGATTGGGGACATCCCTCACATGCTTCAGTTCACCCAAAGTCTTGGTTTTGATTTCAAGCCTCCTCCAACCTAATAACTAGGTATACCCCTGGGGCCACCTATAAAGCCAAATCTGTTTGGGAGGAAGTCATTAAAAGAATGGGTAAAAGATTGGCCACTTGGCAAAATAAATACCTAAGGATAGGAGAGTTGTCCTTATCCAATCTAGTCTAGCTAGCATTCCTATTTACCTTCTCTCTGTGTGCACCATTCCTAAATTATTTGCTAACAAAATGGAAAAAAATAATAAGGAATTTCTATGAGGAAGGGAAGAGATAGGGTTTCTACACTAAAACTACAACTTAGATAAATCCTAAAACAAAAGATATAGAAACAACTAAATTTCATTCAATCACACAATACAACTTTAATTCGACGCCTTATTTATAAGCTTAATAGCTTATTGGCAAGCAATAATTAATATGGGCTTTGACATATCTCACCCAATTTACAAATAACTAAGATTAATACTATCCAAGGATGCATGGACACGGGCACGCACGTCGTGTCAGACACGGACACGACACGCCAACTCGACAGTTTTTCAAAAATTTGGACTCTAGGACACTTCATACTAATTTTTTTTTAATATTTTTTTAATAAGTCATGTGCCTTCCTAGAATGTCTTCATATTTGTTGCAAGTAGGAAAAAAATCGAAGAAGAAAAAACATAGAGAAGATGTGCAAAGGCGGAACAGAAGATAACACTTTTTTGTAAGAAAAAAACAAAGTAGAGAAAAAATATAATAGAGAAGTAGATGAGAGAATAAGCAAATAAGAGAAGTAGAAGCAAAGATTAAGAAGCACAAACTATTTCTATGCTTTAGTGGCTTTTCCCTATTTATCTTGAATTTCAATTGAAATAGTCATTCACTTCACATGGAACAACAACCATTAAATTAGGTGATTATTTGCATATATTATAAATAAAAAATAAACGAAGTGGGTTGTTGTGCCTTGACCAAGTTCCATATGTATCGGAGGCGTGTCCGACAAGTTGACCACATTGACTATGTGTCGAACACCTACCAACATGTTGATCATGTGTCTGACGCGTGTCGAAGGTGCGTCGAGCGAGTATCGGTGTCGGATATGGGTACAACAAGTTTTCCGAAGAGTGCGTGCTTCCTTGATACTATCCAATTAGCCAATTACATCTCCCTCCCGGGCTTGAAGAAACTTGTCTTCGAGCTTGAAGTTGAAGAAGTCAAACGAGCACAAGCACCGGTTATTGAAAACAAAATGAAGGGCACGAGCAAAGTTCGACCTAGAGTTTTTCCTTGGTAGTTGCTTGTACCAAGAACAATCAAATTTGGCCACCAAATATGAAGTCCAACTCGAGTTATCGGTTCGTAGAATATCCACTGGCTTTGAATATTGTGCGCAAACTTTTCCTCAAAATAAAGCATGAAATTGTTCAAAATTGGATCATATACACTGTCCAAAGGAGGTACATGTCATGTCATGTGGTGGTGAGCAGTCTGAATACCAAAATCAAAATATTTAGAAGTCTATGTTACTTCCTGTGGCTATGAATATCAGCACAATCACTTTAAGTCACTTAAGTCAGAATTATGTGATAGTGCAGAATGATTCTTAGGGGTAAAGTAAAACAACCCCCACGAAATTGAAGCTTCTTCTCCACACGACCCGGTTTGAGGAACTTTGCCATTGTTGGAGGATGGCGAGTAGCTGTGATTAGGCAACTTTTTAAGAGGGCTATAAATGTTTCAAATTTTTTTTAAGAGGAGGAGCTTAATGCAGGATATTTATAGTAATATGAGATTTATGGCATTTATGAAGTATTCGACTCATTAGAAGTTCTACAGTTATTAGGAGTTTATTTTTAGAAGCATTTTTGTAATTTGCCATCGTAGTTTGGTTGGAATTACTATATGTCTGATGTTGGGATTAGGCAACGTTTATTTTGAGTATGATTTGAATTTCTTGTTTCATAGGTCTAGTAGTCTTTTTTTTGTCTATAAATAGCCTTGATGTAATAGAAGTTTTGGTGTTGAATAAGGATGAGTTAGTTTGTAGGACTTGCAAAATTCTCTTGGCAAATTGCGAGTTGCATTATGACATGTGAGTAGGGTTGAAAATCGACCTGACGGTTCGGTTTCAGGCTGAGACCACCAACTGAAATGCTTCTATCGATTTCGATATTTTGGAAACCGAAACTGAACCGATATCTTCACCAACCGAGCTGAAACCAAACCGACTCGATCGGTTGTTTTTTTATTTTTGCTGATTTAGAAGAAACAAACTAAAAATTAAAACTGAACCAAAGATCATATTTACATTGTACCTCAAATAAAGCTAAAATCAAGACACATACAAATCTGAACTTGGAACTTGGATCTGAACTTAATATGCAATTGATCGGAACTTGGATCTAAGATGATACTCTAATAACTAGATCTTGACTTGATTTGTGGTGAACTCCCTTCAAATTCCAAACCTTGAACTCTTTCTGAAAGATTCTTCAAGAACTCATTCACTAAACTGAGGAGAGACATTTTGTGGGCATTTAGATTTCACCACAAACAGGGAAACATGCTTGTCCAAACAGTACGAGATAACTTCTTTTTTCTTTTTGGGGTTGGGGGACTGAGACACATGAAGCTTAATTCTATCATGTTGGAGCAGATATGGTGGTAAATCATATCAGTCACTACCACTCTTGGATCATTCATGGTCGTATCCTCTTCTCTTCTTGTACAAATTGTAGTTCTTGTACAAATTATACATGTTCATGTTTGAGTTTAAAGTATTGAACAAGGAAATGTTAAGACTTTTTTTTTGGAAAGTGAAATGAGAAAACTTGAAAGCCATTTGTTGCATGTTAGACTAAGCGACACAGTGATTGAGATTGAATAGACAGGTATAGCAAAGTTGGTTACCTCTGTTGGCAAGAAGAGTTAATTGCTTAATCCCATTCACTCCTTTTACAAGTTACCAAAAAGTTACTCCTACCAAAAAGCATTTATTGATTCCTGTTTACGCTTGCCTTTATTTAAACCTCAACTCCCCAAAAAGCTAACCCCACAAAGTAAGAAATTTGACTTTATGATTTATTTATTTAAGTTTGCATTTGGTGATTTGACAATATAGCTAGGGATCTACAATCCCACAAAAGCTTCTCTAAATCCTTAACCGGTCGGTCAGTCGATTTTAAAACTATGAAAACCGAGAATTGAACCAAAATATGCGGTTTACAAATATTCAAAACCGAACCGAACTGAAACAATCGGTTTGGTTCGGTTTAAACAGATTGTTTGGTTTTTTGTTCAACCCTATATGTGAGAAACCGTGTTTGACATGTATCCAAGAACTCAAGAAGTGTCCAACTAGTGTGGTATCCAAAAAGGTGTTTGTTGGTGACCTAGCTTCTGAGTATGGTGCAGGATGTACCCTAATATTTTGCTTCCTTCTTTTGATTCACCTTGGAAGATGAACCCAAACTAGAGATTTCCAAGTTCGATGAAGAATGCTAAGGATTCCATTGAGACTTTTGATCAAATATTGATTCAACGCTCTCTTGCTAGTATGGCGTGGGTACAGTTCTGAAGATTGTTTGGATTCCATTAGGTTTTTCCTGGAGCCAGTTCTAGATGCCTAGATGTCGAAAAGAGTTATTTTAGCATTTTAGAAGGTTTTTGAATTGGTTTGATATAGTTATCTGTTAAGGAGCCCCCAGACTGAGTTTGTTACAAGCAACAATCCAGTCAATATTGTTCAATAGAGCTTTCAATTTTTAATTTTTAACTTCTAGTTTTCTGAAGTTCCTGAGAATTGTGATTAACTTCATATTCCTCTAGAGTAAAGCACACAACTTTAATTCACTAGAAACTGAGACAATCAGAACTGCTTCATTGGAAAACATTCCAGTGACGTTGCTGACTAACACTTTTTTTTTTTTTTTTTTAATTATTATTATTATTTATAATTATTGTTAATGCAATTAGACTAACATTTTTTCCATGCAGTTGCCTTTTGGAAGTTGTAGGCTGGAAATTATTATCTTTTAAATATTTTATGCAGTCGGTAGTCAACTATTTTTTTAATATTTTATGCAGTCGGCAGTCTCTCCTGGATCATATCACTGTTCAATTAGCACCTCGTGCAGCTGACGAGATATGGTATGGCAAAGATAATGTAAGAAACCCTTTTATGTTTATCCTGTATGGTAGATTTGATTGCACCATTGACGCTGTATGATGCGCAACTTCTTTGAAGTAGCGCCAGACTACAACGAATCAGTACCCCACTGCTAATTCTTTTACATTCTACAACCCCTTGTGGTTTGCCACATTTAGCATACTTTGATATATAGGGGCAATGACAAGATTTATGACATTGCAAAATGTTGCAGTTAAGCACAATTTGGGCAGAAACGGGAAACAATGCTAGATCAGCTGCACGGACCTTTGTTCTTGGTGGTCTTTCTGAGAAACATTATGGGTTATCTGACTTTTGGGTTGCTGATAGAATCAATGTATGAACGCTTTTCTCTGTTATTACAAATGGTGGTTGCATGCTTTTTTATCTCCCTTGAAAGATGATTGAATACCTATGACACATATCCTGTTTTCCATCTTTCAACCAACAGGAGATCGACTTGGAAGCCTTGAACATTCTCAACACATGCTATCAACGTGCTAAAGAGGTATCTTTATTATGTGCCAAAATTTTAAATTAGCAGTAAGATTATCTGTTAGCAACATGAACTATAATGCTTCTTGCATCATGGTGTATTCAGATCCTGCAGAGAAATCGAAGGCTTATGGATGCTGTGGTTGATGAACTTGCTGAAAAGAAAAGTCTAACAAAGCAGGAGTTTTTTCATCTTGTCAACTTACATGGCTCCCTTGAACCGAAACGACCCAGTATCCTTGACATCAGAGTCACCAAGCGCAAGCAGCTCCAAGAGAAGTTGATGAAAAAATGAGACATTTCAAGGTAGCAGTGTTTAGGATGCGCGAAGATGACTCTTCTTTAACTGTATTTATCTGGAAGGTACACATGCCGACTTCATATCTAATGTTAAAGTCTTAATCTTATTATTACCACAAGACTGATAAGTTATCGTTTATTACTGCCAGTTTTCCAGCCAAGTATCCGTCTGGAATGTATCCCTGCAGCCATAAGATACGACATGAGGCATTTTTATCGTGCATTCGAGTGTTCATTGGTTTGGCATATATTTTGGCCGTGTCTTCTGAATAAACGTATTTGTTGAACTGGTCGTAGATTGCTTTCCTGCTTTCCCATTCCTTAAACCCCGTCACCATTTGCATCTATGTTCTTTCGGGATCATCCTTTCATCCTTTTCATTACCTGATTCAGTTTCATCATCAGGAAGTCATATCCCATAAAATATCCTCATCATTGCTAAATTTTCTTAAGAGGGGAAGGCAAAAAAAAGACATGGTGATCTTTAGATATCAGGACATTTCATCACCAATATAACATTATGTTTTACAAACATTTGAATGAAATTGTACTTTATCTGTTTGCCGCACCCTGGTTTCTATTGAAGGTGTGGTTTTAACTGCCTAACAGGGTTGCTGATGATAAAATAGAGATGAGTTTAGTGCACCCTATTGTTGTTGTCTTTTATTTATTATTATTATTATTATTTTATTATTATTATTATATATATATATATATATATATATATAGATATCCCTTAACCACTCCCACCCCAGATACCGCTGGTTGGATTTGACCTTGTGACCTAGTGATACCATTCGCCACTGAGCCATCACACCGTGACGCTTATTGTGGTTGTCAGTGATTGTATTGTGTTCTATTTAGGAAAAAGAAACTCTTGACAGAGTTCACAGCTACATGTTCTATTTAGGGGTTTGTACTGTGGACCTAGTCATCAATATGTTAATCAATTCAAATGTACGTGCCATTGAATTTGCAGCAAAAAATAAACGGTTTTGTTGTTGTGATTGTACAATATAATATTCCTAGTTGCTAAACACATGTTCTCTCAACATGTTTCGATAGAATGACTACCTTCAGAATTGGGCCTAGCCTCTATCAATCTACCAAATGAGCAAGCAAATGAAATTGACTGTTTGGGATGACTTCTCATGGTATGATAAAAAAAGAGAGCTAATTAAGCATACAGTTCAAAGTTTGCAAACTACAGCCACGGAGCTATGACATTGAACGGGATTGCAGGCTTTGATACAGTTGGATTAGATTGGACATGAAGGCTGGCAGTCGGGTTATGTGTTTAGCATTGGAAAAGTTCATAATAAAACCAACTCTACATCGAACCACATCTAGCATGACGAAGAACCTGATTCCAACCTGTTGCCATCCTTCAATATTTCCAACCTGCAACGGCTACTAGACACTTGAACATAAGATGAAGTTCCAGAACTGTCTGTTAGATGCAAGCAACTCAAAACAGATGGTTAGAATGCAAAGAACAATTATGGAATCAATGACTTGTTTATTGAACGAGAGGAAGCAGCTATTAAATAGCTTTTACAGAATGAAAAATTGAAACAAACTACACTCACGTTCTATCTAGAATCGTGGTAACAAACTTGACTAAATCAAATAACAAGACTTCCTAAAGACTAGGTCTTATTAACAAACTAAATCTTATCAAAGACTATATTTTATTAACAAACTAGATCTTATCATTCTCTCCCCTAAACTAGACTGCCTAGGCAGGCAACTAGTTTTCCTTTGGTGCATCACAAACTCCCAGTTTCTTTCTAAGCTCCTGAAATGTCTCTAGCTTGAGTGGTTTGGTAAGTATGTCTGCTATTTGCTGCTGTGTACCACACCACTTGAGCTGCACAACTCCTTCATTCACTAGGTCACGTAAGAAATGAAAACGCACATCAATGTGCTTGCTCCTGCCATGCATCACAGGATTCTTTGACAACTTGATTGTTGAGCTATTGTCACAAAAATGACAGGACTCTCACTGCCATTATAACCCATCTTCATTAACACCCTTTTCATCCACACCAACTGACAAGTGCATGCTGCAGCTGCAACAAACTCGGCTTCTGTTGTACTTAATGTAACTATTGGTTGCTTTCGAGAGGACCAGCCACTGCTGCTCCACTTAGAATAAAGGCATACCCCGACGTGCTCTTTCTATATTCCATACAACCAGCATAATCACTATCAGTGAAACCAACCAGTTCCTTATTTCCTCCTTTCTGATAAAGAATACCAAAGCCAATGGTACCTTGCAAGTACCGAAGAACTCTCTTGGCTGTTAAAAAATGTAGTTCAGTTGGCTTTGACATATACCTGCTAATTAGGCTAACTGCATACATTATATCCGGCCTTGTCGCTGTTAAATACATCATGCTTCCAACCAGCTGCTTGTATAATGAACCATTCACCTCTACACCATCTTCATCTTTAGTAATTTTGAACCCTGGAATGATTGGACTTTGCACACAATTACTATCTGCCATGCCAAACTTCTTTAACATTTCCATCACATACTTCTTCTGACTAATGAATATCCCTCCATCAAACTGCAGTACTTCAATGCCAAGAAAATATTTCATCTTACCCAAATCCGACATATCAAATTCCTTCATCATGGAGTCCTTAAACTCACACATCATAACCTCATCGTCTCCTGTATAAATTAAATCGTCAACATACAAACTGATAATCAAACGTTTACCTTGTTTGCTGACTTTAGTAAACAAAGTCTGTTCACTATCATCTTTCTCAAAACCCTCTCTCTTGAAGTATGACTCAATCCGGCTGAACCATGCTCTTGGCGCCTGTTTAAGGCCATACAGAGCTTTGTTGAGTTTGTATACCTTGTGCTCCTCATTCTTCATCTCATAACCCCTCGGTTGCTCAACATAAATGTTTTCGGTTAATTCTCCATGAAGAAAAGCTGATTTTACATCAAGTTGGAACACACTCCAACCTCTCTGAGCTGCAAGAGCTAAGATCATCCGCACTGTGTCCATGCGAGCTACAGGAGAATACACTTCTTCGTAATCAACTCCTTGCTCCTGAGCATAACCTTTTGCGACTAAGCGAGCCTTGTGCTTCTCTACTTCTCCAAGTTCATTCAATTTTGTTTTGTAAACCCATTTGACTCATATCCTTTTAGCTCCATTTGGCAAGTCAGTTAGAAACCACGTTCCATTTTTCTTAATTGATCGCATTTATGAATCCATAGCTTGCCTCCATCTTTCATCATTTACTGCTTCATCAAAACTGGTCGGGTCGGAACTGTTTGGGTCAGAACTGGCAAATAGAGCAAATTGAGCTTGCACATCAGTAATATAGTCACCCATCCATACTGGTGCTCTTCTATTGCGAGTTTCTCTTGTATTTGAGGCTTCAGGAACATCAAGATTTCCCGAGGTCAGCACAGTTTCTTTGCTTCCTTCAGGATGTTCATTCTCTTCCTCTTCATTACTCGGCACAATTTCTTCACTTTCTTCCACATCTTCATTTTCTTCTTCTTCACTACTTTGGTTTTCATCTCCCCATTCTAAGTTTAGCTTAATCTGTTCTTCATAGCTTGCATCCCAACTCCACTTCTTGTCTTCCTAAAAAACGACGTCTCTGCTGATCACAATCTGTTTTGATACCGGATCATACAGTCTGTATCCCTTTGATTCTTCGCTTACCCCAAATAAAACACAGCTGCGACTCTTATTTCCAAGCTTTGTTCGTCGAGCATCAGGCACATGAGCATGTGCTATACTGCCAAAAACTCTCAGGTGTTCAACAGAAGGCTTAACCCCGCTCCAAGCTTCCTCTGGCGTCATGTCTTTCATGACGTTGGGCATCTATTAAGAATATAAAATGCCCAGTTCACCGCTTCCGGCCAGAACGTGTTCGGAACATTATTCTCAATCAATAAACTCCTCACCATATTCATCACCGTCCTGTTCTTCCGTTCTGCGACACCATTTTGTTGCGGTGTATAAGCAGCGGTCAGTTGCCTTTTGATTCCATTCTGTCTGCAATAATCCTTGAACTCACTTGATGTGAATTCTCCTCCACGATCTGTTCTTAAACATTTAATGGACAAACTAGTTTCCTTCTCTACGCAACTTTTAAATAACTTAAAGGAAGCGAATGCATCTGCCTTATAAACAAGAAAATATACCCAAGCCTTTCTACTAAAGTCATCGATAAAACAAATGAGGTACCTCTTGTGGCTGTTGGAATTAGGACGGATTGGGCCGCAAATATCAGCATGAACTAACTCCAACTTCTCTGATGCTCTCCATGTGCTTCTCTTTGGAATAACATCTCGGTGTTGCTTCCCCTTCAAACAATCAGTACATACAGCTTTGGATTCCTGAAAACTTGGCAAACCCCTCACCATTCCTTTGTTTTGCAGAGTCTTAAGTCCTTTGTAGCTGAGATGGCCATATCGACGGTGCCAAAGATGAGCCAGATCTTGGGTGGTTGCTTGGAGACACACTTCCATTGTTTTCTTCTTGATTGGTTGTGTGTTTGATAGCAAGACAAACATTCTGTTGGCTGTCATGTTGGTTTGAATGATCAAACCCTTTGTGGGATGGTAGATTCGGCATTGATTTGACTGCATAAGAACTGCTAGACCCCTTTCTTGCAGTGTCCGACACTGAGAAGGTGACTCTTCAACTCCGACACATAAAACACATCTTTTACAAGATGACTGACACCTTCCAAAAACAATCGTACACTTCCTTTTCCAACGACATTCAGCCTTGTATGATTGCCCAGTCTGACCACCTTTTTAAACCCTTCTTCTAAGTCACAGAAAAGTGATGAATCTCCGCACATATGGTTGCTGCAACCTGAATCAATGAACCACACGTCATCTCGGTTCACTCCATGCAACTCAACATAGGCCATGAGTACCGTCACCTCTGCCTCAGCCAGTTCTGCATAGTTTGCTTGCTTCCCTGAATTTGGACACTCGTATTGGAAGTGTCCGAGTTGATGACATTGGTAGCACTCAACAGTTGCCTTATTGTAGTTTTGGCGACCTCTGCCTCTACCTCTTCCTCCTCTGAAAGTAGCTCTCCCACGTCATCGTCCACCATAACCTTCATCATGCGACACCTTAAGTGCGTGTTCCTCTTCTCCATCCTTCTTGAACTTCTGCTCATGAACAAGCAATGAACTCTGCAAGGCATCGACTGAGAGCTGATCGATATCCTTTGCTTCTTCTATGGAGCAAACAATGTAATTCCATTTTTCAGTGAGAGTTCTCAAAATCTTCTCAACTATCTTGACCTCAGTCATGTCTTCCCCACAATTCCTCATGTCATTTGCAACCACCATCACTCGACCAAAGTAGTCAGTGATCGACTCACCTTGCTTCATTGCCAGAACCTCAAAATTCCTGCGAAGACGGTTGAGTTGAGCCCTCTGTACGCGAGCATTGCCCTGACATTTCATCTTCATGGAATCCCAAAGCTGTTTGGATGTCTCCTTCTGTGTGATTGCCTTTAGAATTGACTTGTCAAGGGATTGAAACAAGTAATTCTTGGCTTTTAGATCTTTCAGCTTCATCTCCTCTAGAGCTTTTCTCTGTGCAGCAGTCAGCACCTCTTCATCACCATGTTGTGAATAGCCAGATTCTACAACAGTCCAGTATTCCTTGGAACGGAGGAGATTCTCCATGACCATACTCCAGTGATCATAATCACCTTCGAACTTCGGAATAGAAGGTTGAGCAAAACTACTGTTTGTTTCTGACCCCATCTCTTGCACACTCCCTTGTTCTCTTTCTAACTCACTCTTTCAATCTCTCAAGCCAGGCTCTTGCACAATGTTAGATGCAAGCAACTCAAAACAGATAGTTAGAATGCAAAGAACAATTCTGGAATCAATGACTTGTTTATTGAATGAGAGGAATCAGCTATTAAATAGCTTTTACAGAATGAAAAACTGAAACAAACTACACTCACGTTCTATCTAGAATCGTGGTAACAAACTTGACTAAATCAAATAACAAGACTTCCTAAAGACTAGGTCTTATTAACAAACTAAATCTTATCAAAGACTAGATTTTATTAACAAACTAGATCTTATCACTGTCAATGTGTACCAGTAAAATGTTTTCAAACCAAAACAACCCCACATCCATCCTCTAGACCTTGATGGATAAATAACTACCAATAACTAAACCATAACAGAAGGTTTGAGTCCTCTTTGCTTGACAATAAACAATCTACTACTCGCAAAATTGCTTCAAATCTTCAGAATTAGAGGAGAATGAAGAGCATGATCAACAACAACAACATGTGTGCAGTGTTGAGTCTGGTCTCGGTGTTGAAGCGTCAACGCAATTCAAAGTTTGGCGTGAACCTGATAAAAACAACACTTGAGTGTAGTCAGTGGGATGCTAAGAATAGGTTTCTTGTTAGAGATTCGCTCCGTATTTTTCTTCTCAAACTACTTATTGTGTTATACAAATGTTATTTCATTGCTTGATGGACATACATTGAAAATGGCTCTGATGACTATTACTTTCGTCATGTAGAATACTTTCATACCAAGAAATGAAGTTCAGTTTCTATTACTCCATTTCATTTTGTTACATAAAATAAGAGATGGCTCCATGAGGACTATCGAGCTTTGTTATAAGTGCATGCCTGAACATCTTTTCCTAGGAACAAATGAATGGAGTTATACTGGAAAGTATTTTTTCCTAATCTGGAGACCCAATTACCTAATCGACTTTCATCTTGTAGAAAATAAGGTATTAGGAAACCACTTTGTACTAGTACTTCTGTCATATTGGATTCATTGAACAAAATGGAGGACTATGCCAAAAATATCAGCAATCAAATCAACTAAAGTTGCTCCTATGTATGGAACTAAAGGGCTTCTTGGATTTTTACCCCAGTTAAAAGTTTCTTTAAGAGGTGACTGTTGCTTGGATGTTGGATCCTCTTGGCTGATTAACTCTCTAGTCCACCTTTCATCATTACTAATGATACTGCGTTTACTTCTTTCATACTAGTTACATGCCATCCAAATCATTACTTAATTACTTAAAAGAGCATATAAGTGACACTTCCTTTTCAAAGCGTATATGAGTCCTAATTTCAAACTTTATGATCTAAGGCATTGAAGTTCTGAGCTTAAATAATAGGGAGTTTTTTTTTTTTTCCAAAAGGCCTCATTATTATTATTAGGGAGTGAACAATTGAGACTATTCAAGTCTAACACTTTACTTTTCCTAATAGGCCTGACATTAAAAAAACAAAAATGAAACATTCACTTTAGCATGGTTAAACAAACTAAATTAGAAGAGTACACAGATATAGACCACATCTTTCATGAGAAACAATAGATGATCCAAAAAAACAAAAAAAAAATTTAAAATTAAACATTTACTGTAACATGGCAATAAACTTTCTGGAATGAGAACAAGAAGAACACTTGATTTCAGGTGTAGCCGCGTATTAACTGTTGGTGTCGACAAGACTCCATTTGTGACTTCACTTCTGTCACCTGAAAACACAAACAAACCGCAATAGACTTAATTAGACAAATGAAAATACGAGTAACCAAAGATTAACAAGTAAATTGGTAAATTTATCTAACTTTCAGAGTTCAGAGGCTGTGTGCAACTGTGAGTTTCAATGTTACAGCACTCAAACTTCTATGGCAATAAAAATCTAACACCAAGCACGCATTCGATCTCTTCATTCATAGGTAACACATTATATGTAGGAGAGTGTAGATTGTGACACAGAGAACATATTTAACTGAAAATTACATAAAATACATACTGAACAATAATCTACATTATGAACAAACATCTAAATGCAAACCCAAAACCAAATAAACTACAACAAAAGAGCAGCCACCCAGAACCCAGATCACAAAGGAGATGAAGATGTGATCACATATCACTCAAATTTTCCCACAACCAGGACGCTGGATATCGATACATTCAACTACAATGGTCTCTTCTCCTTCATCTCCCAACATGCCAAGGTCTGTCCAGTCATCTGATCAGCTTCGAAGCCACCTCCCCTGCTGGTGTCTCCTCCACATCAACCACAACTACCCACTTAACACCATGTTCGTCTTCATGGTACTCCTCCCTTGTACCAGTCAGCTTATCCTTTATTGCCCCCGGCAATACCTTGACACCCCTTAGCTTCCATAATATTCTGCTTATTGGTTTCACCCCTGCATTGTACAGTTACATACAAACACATCAATTTTCAATGACTATTAACATCCAGAAGAAATCGGAAGGAAAAATGCAACTATAAATACCTCTCAGCTGCAACCTCACTTGGGGATCCTTCCTTTCTTCCCAAACCCAAATCATCATAATAAGGATCTCTGTATTTGTACCTTCCGGCCTCCTCCTCTTTCTCGCTGCACTTGTCCTACAATTAGCACTCAGTCAAACACCATTTAAACCTGAATTTCTAAACCATAACCATATACAAATAGACGCAATTATACCTTAGCAGATTCAGCAGTCTGGCTCGTCCTCTCCTTTACTTCTTCCGTCTTCTCACTTGCCTTCTCCTTCACTTCTTCCTTCTTACCAGTCAGGTAGTCCATTGCCTTCCTAGCTGCATCAGCTGCAGAGTCCTTCAATTCAGTCATTTTTCCAACAGCTGTGTCCTTCCCCTCCTTGGCCTTCTCTGCAGCAGCATTGGCAGTCTCTTTGGTCTTCTCTGCAGTAGTATCCTTTGCCTCTTTCGCCTTCTCGGCGGTCCAACCTGCAGTCTCCTTTGTTTTCTCTACAGTAGTATCCTTGGCCTCCTTCGCCTTCTCGGCTGTCCAGTCCTTGTACTCCCTTGCTTTCTCTGCAGCAGCATTTGCAGTCTCCTTGGTTTCCTCTGCAGTAGTATCCTTGGCTTCCTTTGCCTTTTCCGCAGTCCAATCTTTGTACTCCTTTGCTTTCTCTCCAGCAACATTCGCAGTCTCCTTGGTCTTCTCCGCAGTCCAATCCTTATATTCCTTTCCTTTGTTTGCAGTTGTATCTGCAGCCTCCCTCGCCTTCTCTGCACTCCAGTCCTTGTACTGCTTTGCCTTGTTCGCAGTTGTATCTGTAGCCTCCCTCGCCTTCTCTGCAGTCCAGTCCTTGTACTCCTTTGCCTTGTTCGCAGTTGTGTCTGTAGCCTCCCTCGCCTTCTCAGCAGTCCAGTCCTTGTACTCCCCTAATTTTCCCTTGGTTTGCTCTTTAGTCTCCCATGCCTTGTGTGCAGCAGTGTCCTTAGTCTCCCTTGCCTTCTCCGCGGCCTCCCCGGCCTTCTCTTCAGCAGTCTGTTTACACTCTCCCAACTTTCCCTTGGTTTGCTCTTTAGTCTCCCATGCCTTCTGTGCAGCAGTGTCCTTAGTTTCCCTTGCCTTCTCTGCGGCCTCCCTGGCCTTCTCTTCAGCAGTCTGTTTATACTCTCCCAACTTTCCCTTGGTTTGCTCTTTAGTCTCCCATGCCTTCTGTGCACCAGTGTCCTTGGTCTCCCTTGCCTTCTCTTCAGCAGTCTGATTATACTCTCCCAACTTCCCCTTTGCCCGGTCTTTTGTTTCCCATGCCTTCTGTGTAGCAGTGTCCTTAGTTTCCCTCGCCTTCTCCGCGGCCTCCCTAGCCTTCTCTTCAGCAGTCTGTTTATACTCTCCCAGCTTCTCCTTGGTTTGCTCTTTAGTCTCCAATGCCTTCTGTGCACCAGTGTCCTTGGTCTCCCTTGCCTTCTCTGCGGCCTCCCTAGCCTTCTCTTCAGCAGTCTGTTTATACTTTCCCAACTTCCCCTTTGCCTGGTCTTTAGTCTCCCATGCCTTGTGTGCAGCAGTGTCCTTGGTCTCCTTCGCCCTCTGTCCGACCTCCCTAGCCTTCTCTTCAGCAGTCTGTTTATACTCTCCCAACTTCCCCTTTGCCTGGCCTTTAGTCTCCCATGCCTTCTGTGTAGCAGTGTCCTTAGTCTCACTCGCCTTCTCCGCGGCCTCCCTAGCCTTCTCTTCAGCAGTCTGTTTATACTCTCCCAGCTTCCCCTTGGTTTGCTCTTTAGTCTCCCGTGCCTTCTGTGCACCAGTGTCCTTAGTCTCCCTCGCCTTCTCTTCAGAAGTCCCCTTATACTCACCCAACTTGTCCTTGGTCTGTTTTTTCGTCTCCCACGCCTTGTGTTTTGCCTGCTCCTCGGTCTCCCTGGCCTTCTCTGCAGCCTCCCTGGCCTTCTCCTCAGCAGTTTGTTTATACTTTCCTAACTTCTCCTTAGTCGACTCCTCCATCTCCCTCTCCTTCTCTGCTGCAGAGCTACATGCAGACTCTTGGCTCTCTTCACTCTCCCTCGATCGATACCAGTCCGTATCATGACCCCATTCACTACGACCTTCGCTGGAATAATCATACTCATCATCATGAGCTTTACCAGTAACAGCTTCCTTGGCATGCTCGATCGTCCCCGTTACCGCCTTCAAGACAGTCGCAGTACCCTCTTGAAGAGCCCCAACAATACCCACCCGGTGTTGTTGCTGCTGCATATCTTCAGTAGTCTTCGCAGCTGATTCGTAATCTTGGTCTCGCTCCAACTGTCTCTCTTTGTTCACTTCACTGAGTTCAGCAACAGTCACCCTCGCCGCAGCCTCAGCTCTCTCTACCCTCTCCTGTGTAGACGCCATGCTTCACAAAAACTCAAAATTCTCTCAGGACTCTTATCAAACACTTGAAATGCAGCTTCGAATATTTCTTTGATGGGTTTAGGCACTCGGAGGAGACGAGTATATATGAACAGTGGAGTTGGTCGGTAAACTGCGAGACAGAGTAGGAGCAACACGTGGAGGGAAGAGAGAAGGACACGTAGTGGTGAAGAGACAACGTGGCTGTTGCATTGGATGGAGGACTTGATAAGTGCGCCATGTATAGACACGTTATAACCGAGCTCATAGAAATGTTGACATCACATGCATGAAAAACGAAGACACGTGGCAGGTCGGTTATGACGGTCTTGTTTGCTTCGGTTGACGAGGGTCGAGTGAGACGTAGAAGATACGGAGACGTGGCCTGCATGCATGAAGTGGTTAGCATATACGAAGGACGTTACGGAGGGAAATCTCTCTTTGCCACCTGTTAGAATGTATGCTATAGTGAAGTGACCATAAAAGCATCCACAGTGACTAAATATTTGCCACATGTGGATTTACTAAGGGCATTTTTGCCGTTACGGAAACTGCTGAGGAGAAAATGAAAATCAAGACCACGAATTTTGTGGCTCTGTCTGGTTGCGACGTGAAAATTGAAAAATCCGATTTCGACATCTCTCACTTGGATTTGGATTTGGATTTGGATTTGGATTTGGATTCCTATGACTAGTGAAAAAATAATTTTATGAAAAATTAATTTTATATCAGTAAATAGACAATCAAACAGCAAAAATTTACATAATAAATGAAATAGATTCTATTTTCCCAAATAAAAAGAATAACCAAACAGGAGCCTCTACCAGTGGGAGGTTGTTCAAGATATTCTCTTAGCCAAAGCGAGCCCATCTATGTTTATGATCCAAAACCATACAGATGCTTAAGACATCATCATCATCATCATCATCAAAGCCCATTCCCGAGATTTTCGGGGTCGGCTACATGAATTTTGGTTCTCCAAGCAATGCGATCTTCCCACATTTCCTCACCTAATCCAAGCTCAATGATATCTTCATTCACCGTCTTCATCCAAGTTTTCAACGGTCGTCCCCTCCGTCTACACCCTCCATTAACTTGCCAATCTAAACATTTTCTAATTGGCGCCGTGCTCGGTCTCCTCCGCACATGACCAAACCAAGTTAAACGTCTTTCTCTAATTTTTTCCTCTATGGGCGCTACACCTAAGTATCTCCTAATTCTTTCATTTCTAATCTTATCCTTACGAGTTTTACCACACATCCACCTTAACATACGCATTTCTGCTACTGCCATCCTATGCGTATGTTGTCCCGTAGTAGCCCAACATTCTGAACCATATAGCATGGCTGGTCGAACAATTGTCTTATAGCATTTCCCTTTTAGCCTTGCAGGCATCCTTCTATCGCACAATACTCCTGACGCCATTCGCCATTTCAACCAACCAGCTTTAATCCTGTGGTCTACATCTGCTCCAATAGCCCCATTCTTTTGAATTATAGACCCTAGATATCGAAAAGCCTCACACTCTGGGACCTCGACACCTTCGATCTCAATTGCATGACTTCTCCCTCTTGGTTCACACCCAAAGTTGCACACTAGATACTCCGTCTTCGAACGGCTAATTCTAAAACCTTTACTCTCTAAAGCCTCCTGCCACTTAACTAATTTCTGACCTAAACCTGCACTAGTCTCATCCATTAAGACAATATCATCTGCAAATAACATGCACCAAGGTACATCTTCTTGCAGATGTCTCGTCAACTCATCCATGACCAAAGCAAAGAGATATGGACTTAACGCCGACCCTTGATGTAGTCCTACTGTCACTGGAAATTCACTAGACATCCCACCTACTGAGCGAACACTTGTTACAACCCCTTCATACATATCCTTAATGATATCGACATAACATTGAGACACTTTCTTCCTTTCAAGCACCCACCAAATTAACTCCCTGGGGACCCTATCATATGCTTTCTCCAGATCAATAAAAACCATATGCAAACTCTTACGTGCCTCTCGATATTTTTCTACAGTTTGCCTAAGCAGGAAGATGGCCTCCGTAGTAGACCTACCTGGCATAAATCCAAATTGATTCTCCGAAATCGTGGTTAAACTCCTAAGTCTTTGTTCTATAACCCTCTCCCAAAGTTTCATCGTATGACTCATAAGCTTTATCCCTCTATAGTTCGAGCAATTCTGGATATCCCCTTTGTTCTTATAAATTGGTACCACAATGCTATGCCTCCATGAATCTGGCATTTTTCTAGTTTCCAAAATCCTATTAAATAGCTTAGTTAGCCATTGAATCCCAACTTCTCCCAGACATTTCCATGCTTCAATTGGTATATCATCCGGTCCAACGGCCTTCCCTGTCTTCATTCTTTTTAAAGCTTCTCTCACTTCTGTGGCACTAACTCTGCGATGGAACACGCGATCTCTCCCTTCCTGTGAAGCATACCCCTCCAAGTTTAACTCCCCTACATGTGTTCCATTGAGTAGGTTCCAAAAGTAATCCTTCCATCTATCTAAAATAGCTTTATCCTGCATTAAGACTCTTCCATCCTCATGCTTAACACACTTAACATGACTCAAGTCCCTAGTTTTTCGTTCTCTAGCCTTCGCTATCTTGAAAATATCCTTCTCCCCTTCCTTCGTACCTAGCCTATTATAAAGAGCATCATACGCTCTCTTCTTAGCTTCCCCTACTGCTCTACTACTCAACTTCTTAGCCTGCTTATAAAGCTCATAGGACTCTAGGCACCTATCTTTTTGCCACGCCTTAAAGCATTTTTTCTTTTCCGCAATGGTTTGTTGCACATCCGCGTTCCACCACCATGTCTCCTTACCATAGAAACCTCCTCTTTTGGCCTGTCCTAACTCTTCCTTCGCACATCTTCTTATTCGGTTTGCCAAATGTTCGAAAAGATCTGCGCTACTAGTCTTATCCTTTGGTTCTAGATTCTCCCCACCCTCTGAAACTGACTGGCCACCCAAAATCCTCTTTCGAAATCTTTGGCACACATCTCCCTGTAAGGTCCACCACTTAATTCTCGGTCTAACCTGTTCTATAGCAATACGACCCCTACTCTTAAGACAAAAATCGAGAACTAACAGCCTATGTTGGGATGTCAGACACTCTCCTGGTATAACCTTACAATTTTTACACCTACCTAAATCGTGTCTCTTCACAAGAAAATAATCAATTTGACTTCTATTATGCCCACTCGCAAAGGTCACCAAGTGATCTGCCCTCTTCTTATAAAAAGTATTTACGATCCCAAAATCCTGAGCTAAAGCAAAATCTAGAATAGAAATCCCCGCAGTGTTTCGATCCCCAAAGCCTTGACCTCCATGTACCCTCTCATACCCAACTCTATCCTTACCGACATGGCCATTCAAATCCCCGCCTAGGAAAACCCTATCGGAAGAGGGAATTCCAAAAACTAACTCCTCTAAAGAGTCCCAAAAATCCTTCTTAGTCTCCTCGTCCAAACCCACTTGGGGTGCATACACACTAATAACATGCACTATCTCTAGTTCTAAAGCTAATTTAATACTTATGATTCTATCCCCAAACCTCCTAACGTCGACTACTGCATCTTTAAAAACTTTATCTACCACTATTCCCACCCCGTTCCTAGTGCCATCTTTACCAGAATAGAAGAGTTTGAACCCTCCTCCTAAATCTTTAGCCTTGTTCCCCTTCCATTTTGTCTCTTGAAGACAAACTATGTTTACTTTCCTCCTACGCATGACATCCACTAATTCTATTGTCTTTCCCGTCAAGGTTCCTATGTTCCAAGAGGCTAATCTAATCATTCTATCTCTAGCTCTAACCTGGACTAGCTTCTTTACTCGCCCCCGTCCAGAAAGGTGCGAGAACCCTTGCCTATTTAACACTACAGCCGGGCGCCGCTGTAGCGCGCCTTGCTCATTTGTCACTACACCCGAGCGTAGGTGCAGCGCGTCGCTTATAGCGGGGGACGCCCTATCCTTCTGCATTAATCTTTTTGAACCAATATCCATAAAAAGGGATGTGATGGGTTTTTTACGGTTGGCTATCACAAGCCTAACACCAACCCTCCTCCTTTATCCGGGCTTGGGACCGGCCGTTGCAACGGGCGGAGTTAGATGCTTAAGACATGTTTTACCAAAATCCCAAACAAATTAAATTACTTCATCCGCCCCTCCCCCAAGCTCCTTGAATTTACCATTATTCAATCAACAAAAAAATTTGCATTCACACACATATATTGATATTGAAGTTATGTGTGGTCAATGTTCATAACTTTTTATGGAAAGTAAAAAATTTTCATAGAAAGAGGCATCCAAACCCATGTGCAATAAGGTAACTAGCCATGAGGTGGAGTGTCATAGGAAATGATTTTACAATGGCAGTACAAAATTTCTTCAAAAACAGAAAGCTGCATGGGAGGTAAATGCTACATGTATTACTTTGATTCCTAAGGTTACTAATGCTTCTTACCTGGCTGATTATAGGCCGATTTCCTGTATCAATGTCTTGTACAAATGCATTACCAAGATCATGACAAACAGAATGAAGAAAGTCATTCATAGGCTAGTTAGTTTAGATCAGTCAGCATTCATACGAGGCAGATACATTCTTCACAATGTGATGCTAGCTCATGAACTAGTCAGGAATTATCACAGAGACAAGGGAGTACCTAGATGCGCTGCTAAAATTGACCTTAGGAAGGCTTACGATATGGTTAGATGGGAAACAATTGAGCATGTCATGTGGAAAATGCAATTCCGTGACTGGGTGAAGGTGTGCATCACGACACCTAGGTTCTCCATCTCTGTCAATGGGTCTCCTAAAGGGTTCATCAAGGCCAAGAGAGGCATAAGACAAGGGTGTCCGATGTCACTATACCTGTTTGTTCTGGTAATGGAAATTCTTCACTTAATTCTCAAGGAGAAGGTGGAAGCAGGAGAATATGGGCTGCATCCTAAGTGTACCAATCCACAAGTCACCCATCAATCACTACAAGAAAAATTCTGATCAATAGCGTTTAAAAACCGCTATGGTATCCTACCATAGCGGTTTCATAAACGCTATGATAGTTGACGCTATAATAGAAACATGGGCTATCATAGCGTTTTAAAAACGCTATGGTAGGTAGACTATTTATAGCGTTTTAAAAACGCTATGGTAGACTCTATGGTAAGTATAAAAAACGCTATGGTAAGTATACATAGAAATTTTTTTTTTTTTTTTTTGCTATCAACTGACTTTTTATTGCATCTTATCATGTATGCATTAGCCTGAGCACTCGAAATTCATTGTGACAAAGACAAGAAACACCATGTTGGTGATCAAGCAAAAGAAAATAAAATGTATTATTTTCACTTCCTTTTGCTAAAAGAAATGTTGAATGAACTAAACATTTTTGTGATGATGAATGTACATAATGTTTCAAGGGAAAAACGGGAACGAAAGCAACGACATAATTTTTGTGATGATGAATGTACATAATGTACAAACTCTTATTAATCTACACCTGCAACAACAACAACGACAGCAGAAACAACAACATCAACAGCAACAGCAACAACAACAACAACAGGGGCTATCAACAGCAACGATAGCAACAGCAACGATAGCAACAACAACAGCAACAGCAGCAGCAACAGCAGCCATACTAGAGTTTCTCCTAGTACACACCCCTTCCTTTTCTTCTTCATGTTATGAAATTGAAATCCCCTACCAAAAAGCCAAGGGGAGTCTACCCCAACCTGCTGAATCAATCAACTCAGATCAGAATTACTCTATTTAGTGTCACCCCTAAAGTTGAGTTTCCTAAGGGAAGTACATTACAACATAAAAGCCATCATCCAGATGGACTTCTTGACAAAGAGTTTTCTTGATGTTACCTTGACCAATTCATGAATGTGGTGCGATTCAGATCAGTCCTCTTGTTATCATTACAACATAAAAGCCATCATCCACATGCATCTAATGTGATTAATTCCAGATAGAACATCATTTTGACATCAGAACTACCAAAACACTGATCAATTTCTTCACAAAAATGGTAATAACAGTAAGTAATACTTACTGCTTTTCACCCACTGCCTACAAGTAATAACAGTAAGTATTATGATGGCATACCTTTCTTCTTCTGAATATTAGTCCATTGACCCCATCCTGGAAGTAAAACTGGTTTTTTAGGTTCAGGGTATTCCTCATTCAGAATAATATATGCAAATAAACCCTCAACCCGTAATATCATGCAACACCACCCAAGTAAAGTTGCCTTGAATTTTAATGTTGGAAACCCGCTTATATCATGCAACACCACCAACTCATCTTGAATTATACTGAACACATCCTTGATTGCCAAGGGTATAATTCCAGGAGAATTTTGGTCTCCCTACAAACAATCCATATGGAGAAAAGATATCAGAGGATAGAACCATGCATCCATATTGAGCATTAGATACTTTCCTGCAATCTAAGTATCAAAGCGAATCATAAATGTTTGGGGATCCTTCAAAACCCCCACTCATCCGTATTAAGTGTTAGATATACATATATCAAATTCGAATAAGAAAATATAAATAATGAAAAAAATTTGAGAAGTATGAAGATTGGGAAGCAAAAAAAAACATGTAGATGATACAAGCGTATTAAACATCATGCATGTCTAATAAGATTGGCCATAAAAAGAAAAAAATCAAACAGAACAAAGAAAACACAACACCACCACTACCTAACTACAAAAAGGCAACAACTAGAAAATATCAAAATCATGTGCAAGCAACAACAACATTGTGCATATAGGGGATAGGGAACAATGAGTGCACCATGCTTAGTCATTTCCTTTCGGGTCCATAAAAAATCAGCCAAGTCAACATGTCATTTTCAGGAGTCCCAGCTGCCATACATCTCTACGCCCCAGCTGCGCCAAAAAGGTAAATTAAAGTTAATCCAGATAGTTGTTGATCATGGTCTTGCTTGATACGATTAATCTGCAAAAAGGTAAATTAAAGTTAATCCAGAAAATGGTCTGTTCTTTATATAAATAATATTAGAGCAAATCTCCAAACAGAGAACCTATTTGGAATGATTCTTTGAGAAATTTGTTCAACCTGGGTCCATAAATATGATGGACTAAACATGTAAATTAGAGAAAATTGAATTCCTTGCTCAAAAATTTTAAAACTTAATATATAAGTAAAAGAAGAAAAAAAAAGGGGGAAAAAAACTGAAGACAACTAAACAAAATCACTGTTGACATTGGAGAAATTGACTGAATAGAGCTCAGGTCTATTTATATGGTTACAAGTTGCGAGCATAATTCATAAAGGAAATGAAGTCTTGAATTAGAAATAATCTTAGTTTACAAGAAGTAGAGGAAATTTCAACATGACGACATCAAACAAAATTAAACTGCTAAAAGTCCATAGGATTCTGAGGATGCTACTTCCTCAGGGTACTTGTCACTTATGAATGCCTATGAGGTTGTGACCAACACAGTAATAGTGCATATTGTATATTCATATTAGAGTACAGGGATGAAGTATCAATTTACAGACATTTATGTGATATGCTAGTTGTTAATAACCTCCAAGGAGTATGAAGTTCAACAATACTGAATATACACTCCAACAATGCCATTGGCATGCATCTTCTGAGCATACCATTGATGGCAAGAGGTAACTGTCCTTTGCAACTGCAAGAGATCTATCAGATAAGAGAAGAAAAATAGGAGAAAATAAAAAAACAGAGCAGACAGCAGAGGAAGAAGAGTCAAAAAGATGTTGGGCACCATTACAACAATACCCAGCTTTTTGAATTATCACAGGGCACCATTACAACAATATCTAGCTTTTTTTCCTGCTTGGAATCAGAAGCTTGAGCATAGAAAGGCCTCTTAAATAACTGATTTCCTTACAGGTGTATACAGTTCTAATAACAAAAACTTTTAGAATGCATTCAATAAAATGTTACCCCTTACTCTAATTTGAACAAAAGCATCAATTATATGAACAAATTTTGCTTAAACTAATGCATCCTTGAGAGCAAAATCAAATTCAGCACTATGGTTTCTAATGCCGATTTTGACAGCAAAACCATTAATGCCTAGCAAAAGAGTACACTAATAAGAAGAAAAATTAAGCACTTGGAACAGTAGACTATCAAATTCAACACTATGGTTTCTAATGCCGATTTTGACAGCCAAACCATTCATGTCCATTAGACTAATAAGAAACAAAGAACAATCAAAACAAGCAAAGCACAACACAACTGTTTCTAAGAATTGCATTGCTTTGCACTACACAACTGAAAAACAGAAAGGAAATAATAACTAACATAGTAAAAAAAATAAAATTATATATATATATATATATATATATATATATATATATATATATATATATATATATATATATATATATATATATAATTAACATTCAAATTAAATCTCTAAAATACCAAAGCACCTCTTAACACTCAGAGCAAATTTATTGAAACATCTAGCAAGAAAGTATTAATTACTTTTTTGTTTACATCATGCTTCCACACTCAAGAGATGTCACAAATAAATTCAAAAGTTCAATAGAGAAGAGAGTAGAGTTCAACAAAATAAATATATCCAATCCCAGCCAGATGGTAAGTATAGTGCCGCACACTAACTAGTTATTGAAACATTAAATGAATCAATCAAGAAAGGAAAAGAACCAAAAAGTAATTTAAATATGTGCTTTAGGTGGCAGTTACCTATTGGAAATATAATATCTCTACAACACCAATGATGCCGCTTTGCACAAACAAAGTAAAATTGTTAACACAGTTCAACTATGAAAGGCTCCTCAAAGCAGCAGTGAGTCAACTCTCAACAAAAGCAATAAATCAAATAAGGGAACTCATTGAGCTGTTATTTTAATGGGTTATCGTCATCTTCACTAAAGACAACGATAAAGACAACGATATTTTAATGGGAACTCATTGAGCTGTTATTTTAATGGCAATGAAAGCCGTTATCCTTTATAAAAACAACGATACCTGTCATTCGAGAAAGCCATGCTTGGAAGGTTAAGATAGAAAAAATAAGAGCAAGCACTCCTCATTGAGATCAATTCCTGCAGTAAAGTATAATAATATAAGTTTCAGAAAAAAAAATTTCCTCAAACCTAACACGGTTTCCACAAACACCATGACTCAACAACATTTTTTTAATTTTTTTTAACAGTGTTTGAACTCTGGACTTGTGAGCTAGCATCCATGGCACACACACCACGAGCTTGGTGTATTCTTATCATGTTTTGACTCATCTTCTGATTGTCAATGTTCAACTAATCATACAAACTTATAGAAAGTATAAAGGCAACCTTATGTGACAAAATGATATCTCACTGAAAATACATGCTTGAAACCATCGAGATCAAGCCAAATTAGAGTACTATCACTGGAGTACAGCTGCATATGTGTGAGTATATTAGGTTTACACTTCTTGCTGATTAAAGGGTATGTTGCTATAACATGGACACGGTCTTCATGTCGGATAAGCCTCATGTCAGACATGGCAAACCTCAGAAAAAAAAAAACTAGGCCATGGGCATGGCTACGGCACGGAGATTAAATAATATTTGATTTTTTGTAATTCATACTATGAACATCAATATTAAATCCTTAGTATTCACAATTTCAGACCATTCATATGCAAATAATTACCAATGAACTTCATTCAAACCATATGTTTGTTTTTAGTCGAAATCATGTATTCATGGTAGGGAATTAGGAATTCAGAGAGACAAGTCCTATGGAACAAATTAAAAAACTATGTACTTAGGATCTGATTTGTTGGTTGAAGTAAACTCATAAGGCTAAGAACAATGTATTACCTAGGCCGATAACACACACTCAACATAGTTCCAGTAGAGATATCATGAGCAGCAATTGCAAGTATGCCTAATTTGATATTCCTTTAGTACAATTCAAGCCCATTTAAATGTCGAACTCCAACACGAAGTTTTCCGTTCTTACTTCAGCGAGACAAGACTCTCCTATTAATTCAATAAATATTGTTGCAAGGTGATCCATAAACACATACAAAATGACGACACCTCATGAAGATGAAAGTATTTTCTTCACAGACACAAAATTTCCCCAACAGTTTGAAAGCGTCTCTTTGGTGAACCCACACTCATCAAGTACAAATTGAATATGCATACGACAGTGGAATTCAAAAATGCACTCGTGGTTAGAATTGATGAAACTATAAAATAGGTATAAACTGTGTCAGTTATACCCCGATAAATATGATGGAATTTTCATTCAATATCATTCAAGTCCTTTGCCACCAACGCTTGTGTTGGTAGATCTTAAAAAATGTCCTGAAACAAACAAACATCGAAAGTGTTTGATCTTAGTTTTTACAAATAGTTCGGAAGATTTGTATTTCAACCATAAAGGAGATTTATTTTGAAGGCAACTTTTGTGTTTCGTAATGAGAAATATCAATAACATCAAGAATATTTCAACCCAATTCCACTTACTACGAACTCCAATATTCTATAAGATCTCAAATCTATACACAAATGGATATTTAGTAAAAACCTGTCAAACGCAGTAAATCGTACTAACGCAATTCCATTGTACTTGTCGTGAATTATCAAAAGTGCCACTAAAATCTACAATCCTCGACAAAGTCGCAATAATTAGAACACCAACACAGAACAATTCAATAGCAAATCAAACCATTGCAACCAAATCCTATCAATCAAACTTATAATTCACAATAAAAACACAAAAGTTAGATGATAGAGTTGGATCTTACTCGTTAAAGGTGCTAGAAACAGTATCATTGGCGGTTCTGACAGCAGATTCAAGATCGAATCCTAGATTAGAAGATCCAGACTCCTTTTCCAAAGCTCTGGAAACAACTTATGAGTTCCAATCGGGGAAAAGAGACAATCCTTTCTACTGATTGCTGCTGCTGCTCGGACCTCTCGTGAACCAAGACGGAGTTGTGTTCTGCAAAATTTGAAGAAAAAGAAGAAACACTGATTCACTGAGAGATGAGGAGATGAGCAAAGTGTGTGAAAAAAAGTGTGAGAGATCTGAAGAGCAGTGTCAGCTTACCTTGATGTCTCCATTGATGGAGTCTCGATCGAAAGAGAGAGAAATGTTGAAGGTGTTTTTCTATTTTTGAAGAGTGCAGACATGAGAAGGTTGTTGATGCAGGATGTCAACATGAGAGGGGGAGGGAGACATGAGAAGGAGACATGGAGGAGGAGAATTGTAGGAG
Source organism: Berberis vulgaris (assembly GCA_963556465.1). Classification (NCBI taxonomy): domain Eukaryota; kingdom Viridiplantae; phylum Streptophyta; class Magnoliopsida; order Ranunculales; family Berberidaceae; genus Berberis; species Berberis vulgaris. The sequence goes on from OY747135.1 coordinate 13,185,479, forward strand.
AGAGAGACATGAGAAGGATGTCGATGCTGCTGTGTTTTTTAGGTTTGTAGGTTGGAGGGAGTGGAGAATCGCGCGATGTGAATATTTGGGCGAGCGCCTTGAGCGTTTTAAAATCCCGCCCTATTTTGATAGCATTTTTTGATTTCAATAGGAACTAAAAATTGGCTTTTATAGCAAATGTGTGAAAAATGCTATTATGAAATGCTATAAAAGTGGACTTTTGTTGTAGTGTATGCTTTGCAGATGACTTAATAGCTTTCTTCCAGGGAACTAGGTCTGCAATAGCACTAACATAGGCACTAAGGACATTCAAGTCATGTACTGGACTGGCTATCAATTGCTCTAAAAGCAACTTGTTTGCATCTGGTGTTCCTAGTGAAGAACTTCAGCTTATAACTAGATGTCTTGATTTTAACTTAGAAGTGCTTCCAGTAAGGTACTTGGGTCTCCCCTTGATATCTTCTCGATTGGATTACAATCAATGTCTTCCATTGATAGACAGAGTCAGGAAGAGAGTCCAATCATGGAAGAACATGACACTCTCATATGCAGGTAGAGTCACCCTTATAAAATCAGTTCTGAACAGTCTCCATGTCTACTAGACATCTTGTTTCATTCTGCCTACTAGTGTCCGTGATGCTATAACAACAATAATGAGGAACTTTCTATGGTCAGGCTCTATAACTACACAAAGAAACCTATGGTTAACTGGCAACGTATCTGCAGTCCTTACAATGAGGGAGGCTCTTGGGCATAAGGTGCATTGAAACATCAAAACAAGGTAGCAATGATGAGGCATGTATGGAATATCGTTTCGCACAAGGATAACCTATGGGTACGGTGGACTAAAGCCAACATAATCAAAGATAAAAATTTCTGGACTATGGATATACCAAATGAGGCTTCCTGGTGCTGGCGTAATATCCTCAAGTGCAGAAGTCAGGCTAGCTCACTCATTGTCCATTCTATTGGAGATGGAAAGGATACTAAACTGTGGAAAGATCCCTGGCACCCTAAGGGTATCCTACTAAACAGATTCCCACAACACCTAGCGTACTACTCATCACTGCACTGCAATGCAACAGTCAGTGTGCTTATTCACAATAATCAATGGGACATCAGAAGGCATGAAAGATTGCACATTACAGACATATGTGAAGACCTGGGAATGGTGGAAATAGACACTAAACACAAAGATGTAATCACCTGGATGGGGGGCCAAGATGGGGAGTTCTCTAACAAGAGCGCATATCACTCAATGAGACGAAGATCACAATCAGTATCGTGGTCCAAGTTAGTGTGGTTCACTGGAAGAATACCTAGACAGAGTTTCATCACCTGGTTAGCAATGCATAAGGCTCTTAAAACCCAGGATAAATTGCTGAAATGGGGAGTTATTGAACGGTCTCTCTGCCCACTATGTAGTGACAAACCAAAGTGTGAAGAACACATTTTCTTCAAATGCAGGTACTCTAGCTTCATATGGATGCGCATTCTATTCCAATTAGGCTTTAAGCACCAGGTCATGGACTAGGATGCTAGTGGAGATGGTGTGAGCTTAAATTCTCTAGTACCTCATCAAGTAGTGTGCTAAAGAGGCTTGCTCTGAATGCAACCACATATCACCTCTGGACAGAGAGTAACTGCAGACTCTTTCAATCCAAGTTTAGAGCAGCTATTGAAGTGGAGACTAAGATTATTGAGGATGTTAGATTACGTGCTTCAGTCCTGGACCTTCAAGTTGAAGATAATGCAGATAATAGGCAGCTCTTTGACAATTGGAGACTTGAGGTGCAATTCCATACAAGACCATTCACCTTACATGCATGGCAGTGACCTGAACAAGGCTGGTTTAAAGTAAACTCTGATGGCTCACTCACAGGAACTAAAGGGGGTTCCGCAACACTGATTAGGGACCATGATGGAGTGGTGGTGGCAGCCGGGGCAGGGAGTCAAAGAGCACAAACAGTCCTTCTTCACGAGCTACAGGGGATTGAATTGGGTATCAAACTAGCCCAGACACATGCATTACACAGAGTGGAGTTTAGTATGGATTCCAACATTGCTTTCAAGTACCTTACTACTAAAAGAGCCCCCCCATGGGAAGCAATTCATATAACTAGAAGGATCAAGGAGGCTATAAAACAGTTCGAAGGATGCAGGATCATGCATGCAGTATGGGAGACAAACCAGGCAGCGAATAAACTAGCAAAACTATTACCAAATCATGAGTTTGTCGAGATCATTCCAAACTCTTTTGCGGAAGATATTAAAAAGATTGTATTTGATGATGCTAGAGGTAGAAAATATGCACGAATGTAACCAATCTATTCCTTATTTTTTTTTCAGTGGTCTGGGGAGCCCATATAAACCCCCACGCTTGCCTTTCAAAAAAAAAAAGTAGCCATGAGGTTGAATATCGCTTGAACGCTAGGTCGTTAAGCCTCATCTAAACTCTAAATAAGTAGTCATGAGATGTTTTTTCAATCCTTACTTTGTTTCCGAGACATACTTTCTGAGAAGACTCGTCCTCAAACTAAAAACATAATTTATGAATGTTAACACGGATGGTTTGTAAAATTGGTACATATTTCGATATATGTTATTTTTAAAATGGTAACTTTCATTAACATTGAAGAATTTCATGAATGACTTCTTAACAATTGGACAAGCAACCTTCAATTTGATCACAATGTCCCTTCGACCAAAGTAAAAACAAATCACCAAACAGTAGGATGAAGAAGATAGTTGAAAGTAGACTAGAAAACTAAATGAATCTCGGAGCAGAAATTCTAAATGTCGAGGAAGTGGGCGAGGAAACGAGCGAGGGGAGGGAGGTGGTGGGGTGGGGACCGTTCACCTCCCTTGGAATGCGTGCCGTCTTTTTTGGCACGTGCATCCCGAGGGAGGTGAACGGTCCCCACCCCGCCACCTCCCTCCCCCGCTCGTTTCCTTGTAGAATAACTCATCTCGGAGTAGTGGTGGAACCACATACAAGACCTGGGGGTTCTACAATTTTCAAAATTCAGTTATACTATAATGAGTTAGTGGGTCCCAATTATATACTTAACTAATTGCCCCCCAAATATTTTGCTATTATTTTTTTGACCCCCTTTCATGAAATTAATTATTCATCCTTGGAAGAGACGAATATTAACTACAAGTCTCTCATCTTTTCACATTTTCATCTTCTTACCTTTGTCACCTTATCATATTTTAGGGTTTGGTCGCTCTATCTTCTCATCTCTCTCACACACACGCACACAAACTTCCCTTCAACAAAAGAGTTTGAAGGGATCTCAATTGCAATTGCAGCTACGATAGATTGACAAAAACGAAACCCTAAATCCCCAAAGGTTGGTTCTTTATCTCATCCAATCAAGTTTCATTCATGCTTTATCACAAAATACCAAAATTATGTTGTTTTATCTAAAATTTTCATCTTTTCGGTCCAAATGTTTATCTTGAACCCATCTATTTGCAATCGAAAATTCCTAAAGTTGAGTTATTTTAGATGATTTTATGCACTTGTTTTTTTGTTTGCATCCGGACTTTGAATTTTGATTCCTGAATTGGAGTGTTTGAATTTGGGATTTCTATTTGAGAAATCTTCTTGATTAGGGTTGTATTTGTTGCTTTTGCTGCAGATACTTTACTTTCCTCGTCTTCTTTCTCTTTGGTTTTTTGCAGCAAATAACTGGAACATAGTTTCTAGTTTGTGTTGTCTTTGTTTTCCTACAAGTTGTGAAGATTGAAGAATTGGGTAAAATGTGTGTTTTCCTTTTATTTTAGATTAGATCATATCTTGCTTTTATATACTTCGTCACTTAAAAGTAAAGGAAGTGAAGCTCATAGAATTTAAGAAGTTAGTTATCGATCAAATATAGCTCTTAGAACATCAAAGGGCGATTATTCCACCATGATTTGTTGAGTTATTAAAAAAATTAGGTATATATGATGGGAGATTTTAGGTCTAAACATGTGCTCTCCTGTAGAGATGACGCTCAGAAAGACGAGGGGAACACTAACAAAGAAGATGACCAAATTCAGTTAAGTGTTGAGTTACAATGGTATGCTTATAGATTGCTCATTGGAGTTTTATTCAATTGCTACTTATTATTCTAATTCCCCCCCCTAGTCTATTAGATATTTAGTATTCATATATTTGTATGAACTTCAGTTTGGATTTGAGATTATTGGTAGTTATAGTTTCCACTATCATGGTTATAACTTGAAAGCATTTTCTTTTTTCAGAATTGCCTTTCATATGTGTCTCCTTATACATGTTTAATTATTTATAGTCTTAATTATGTGGACATATAATGGTTGACTGAAGAGTGGACATTTGTGATTGCTTTTTATTAAATCTCTACTATGCTCCGACTTTTGTGATTTCTATACAAATCAAGTGGAGAATTAAATATTATTTATTACATTTGCAATTGTTTTGTTACACAATATTGGGTGATTTTAATGACTACATCTGTTTGATTATTTCTTTTCATGTCCAAATTAATAAATTTTGTATACAAATTATTAACATTGATAGTAAAGGATTATTTTCTCTTTGATTTTTTTTCTTAGCTATCGATAAGTATCTTAAAAGAAAACAAATGCCTTAGGTTCTTCCTATCCAAGAGAATGATGACCTTCCTCAAATGGAGTTCACCTCAAAGACGAGTCGAATAAAACCAGACTTATCAGATCTTCCAACATACCTCGGACTAAGAACTTGAATTTCAGAGTATAACTTTAATGTTCGAGATAAAGTCCGAAGAACATACTTGCTAAAGGGACTGTGTCAGTCTCGTCATCACATATTTCCTCAAAAGAAATAGGAAGTTTGCTATGATGGTTTAACCCATGTCGGTATGATGACTATGGGAGTTGGTTGGAGTATAAAATAACAAAAGACGCTGCATTTTGTTTGTGCTTTTCTCTTTCTCGACCAAACATTAGCGATCAAAGGTTGTTCACGTTTTTATAGTTCAAGGCATTAGTAATTGGAAAAAAGAGTGGAAAACTTCAAACTCATGTTGGAGGGCTCAAAAGTACACACAATCTAGCTTATATGAAGAGTCAATATTTATTAAAGTAAGACCAACAAATTCAGACATGTTTTATTAGACATTTAAATCTAACAAGAAATTAGTATCGCATTTGTCTAAATACATCCATTGATTGCGTATGTTTTCTTCTACACCAAGGCTTAGGTTGTGTGGCCATGATGAATTAGAATAGTCAAATAGTCAAGACAAATTTCTTGAGCTATTACAATTTATCACTAACCATAACAGAAGTATTAAGAATGTTGTCTTCCAAAATGCTCCAAAAATCATAAATTGACCGCTCCTGAGATTCAAAAAGACATTACAAATGCAGTTGCTGAAGAGACCATCAATGTTATTCTTAAACATCTAAGGGAATAACTTTTTTCAATTTGGTTGATGAATCTCATGATATATCAATCAAAGACTAGATGGCTGTTGTCATATGCTTTGTGGACAAGAAAGAATGTGTGATTGAAACATTTATTGGAATTAGGCATGTTGAGATGCTACTTTACTTTCAGACGTTCGTCCACACATTGGGAGTCGTGCTATTATTACGGTTGATAATTCAGTCTAGTCTGTGCTTAAAGAAGGCCATGTCAAGGTAGAAAACTTGAATGGCAATGGAGTTTCTTTGATAGGCAAAAAGTCTTGTGTCAGTTTCACAAATTATGGACAAAGGGAATTATGTTCTTTTTGGTCCAAATAATGTTCAAGTTCTTTCAAACTTGAGAAGCCTTGTTGCTGTTATTCTTTTCACTGGACTGAATAAGAAGTCATTATATGTTCTGTCAGCAAGCGAAGCATATGTTGAAACGACACGCCAAAATAATAGTGCCTCACTTTGGCATGCCCGACTTGGGCATGTTGGTCATCAATTATTGCATCTGATTTTTATTAAGAAATTGCTTGAAGGCGTCCCTATTATGAAGTCTGTACCTCAAGATGTAATCTGTTCAGGATGCCAATACAGTAAATCACACCATCTTCTGTTTCAGAAGTCTATGAATCGTGCCTTCTTGATGTTCCAATTGGTGCACTCAGATCACATGGGGCCAATGAAAACACTGAGCTTTAGTGGTTTTTGCTATGAGATGGTTATTGTTGATGATTTCTCCTGATATAGCTAGGTGTATTTTTTAGAGCATAAGAGTGAAGCTCTCACTCACTTCATATAGTTCAAACTGATCATGGAGAAAGATTTTGGATCTATACTAAAATGTTTGCGTACTGAGAATGGGGGAGAATATCTATCTCATGAATTTTCTCAATATTGCAAAGAAAATGGCATTCTTCGTCAAATGACATGTCCTGATACTCCAAAACAGAATGGAGTTATTGAGCAAAAGTTGGCAGATCTTACTGCAATGACCTTATCCTAGTTGCATGACAAGAATCTCCCTCGGGAATGACGGGCAGCTGCTTTGCATTGTGCTTGTCACGTGATCAATCGACTGCCTCCATGGCCAGGTACATCAAAATCTCCTTTTGAGATGTTTTATAAAACTAAGCACTAAGCTAGATGTTAGTTATTTCAGAGTTTTTGGTTCTCTCTGTTATGTTCATGTACCTAAGCATAGTCGAACTAAACTTGATCTAGTTATGACTCACACATGACAGGTTGGAAGTGTATGGACCCGGTTACCAAGAAATTTGTGGTCTCTCGAGATGTGGTGTTTGATGAGGTGTCAACTATTACTCTGCTGGTCAAAACAACGGAAACTCACGCCTTGTGCAGCTAGATGAATCTGGTTTTGAATCATCCGGAGGTGGGGATAGTGTCTTAGAAAGCGAGGGTCAAGATTTTCTTTTCGGTGAGGCTCTTCAACAAAATGGAGATAATACTCAACAAGATGGGGTTCTACTTCGAAGTTCGATAGGGGCAAGGAAACAACTTGATTACCTAAGTGACTATGATGTTCAATTGAATGCTTGCACTATAACATCATGTTTCCTTGTGGGAGATACATGTGATGATGAGCCAAAGTGCTTCACTGAAGCTCAAGGTATTTCTGATTGGGAAGCTGCAATGCATGAAAAAATCTCAGCACTAGATAAGAATGACACATGGGAATTGGTACCAAAGCCAAAGGAGATTGAGCTAGTTATTTGCAAATGGGTATACAAGTTGAAGAATATTGATGGCAGTGTCGACAGATGCAAAGCTTGTCTTGTGGCACGAGGTTTTTCTCAACATATATGGGCTGGATTATGATAAGACATTCAGCCTAGTTGCAAAGATGGTGACTATTCGAGTGGTTATTTCTCTTGTTGTATACAAAGGTTGGTCTATTTGGCAACTTGATGTCAAGAATGCTTTTCTTTACGATGATTTGGAATGTGACATATTTATGGAACGGTCATAGGGGTTTGTTTCAAAAAAGTTTCCTAATCATGTTTGTTGTCTCAAGAAGGCGTTGTATGGTGTAAAGCATGCTCCACACGCTTGGTACGGTAAGATCGCAAAATATCTTACTTTCTTTGGTTTCATCTTTCGAGCTTCGATCCTAGTCTCTTCGTTAAAGTCAAGTCCTCCAAGTACACCATGCTTTTTCTCTATGTTGATGATAACAACTGGAGATGATAATTGATGATACATCAAAATAGGCCAGTTATCACGACCGTACATGTGGCATAAAGACCCATCACGAGAATACAACGCCCAATTAATTGGGTCAGCTCATAAAGCTGATGGAGTTTTTATTAACCAAAATTAATAAGCTAATAAACCCTACTTGTAATACCGCAAGTGCACGGCTGTCTAACTGGTAGACAGTGACAAATACGGGTCGATCCCACGAGGATTGACGAGACAGTCGAATTCTAAGACTTATTTGAACCAATTTAAAGTTGGGGGTTACAACAGAAGAAAATTACTAAACTAAGAAAATGAATTGACAACTAAAATTAAACTGATAGGATGATAAGAGAGGGGACCGAAACATTGAATCCACCACAGGTTCTTCGAGATTTGTGTAATCCAAATTATTGTTTTCAAGAATTAACATGACTAACCTAAAGATTAATCTAAGTTCGCAATTGATTTCAGCAAAGGTATAAATCCCTAGCATTGCGTGTCTTCTTACGGCACACACAATCACAAGTTTATTTTAACTAATTCTAAACCCCTAGCATTACATGTCTTCTTTCGGCACACACAATCACAGATTCAGATTAATTGATTAAAACATGCTTTGAATATCAATAAAGGGTACTTCTAACTACCGACAAGTCTAGATAATTAATCCGGATATAATCGATAAAAGAAAATTATTGAAACTCAGAAATCAACTGTGTTTAATGTTCAAGTATATAGAAAACAATAAATTCAAATACACAAACTCTAGGAAACCTTGTGGTTTCATCTTCGCTTCGGCGCGGGGTCTAGAAGATCATGGTGGTGGTGGTCACAACATCAATGGAGGTGGAATTCATCTCTGTACGAACATGAATCCCGAGAAAGACTGTTGATGGACTGTGGTAGCTCAGAGCAAACATCGGGGTGCAAATAACCAAAATTGATTAAAAAATCAGTTTTTTCCCGCCAAAGTCGCACGGCTGTCTCTGGTTTTCGTCTCTAGCGAGCCGCGCTCCTCGCGAGCTCTTTCTTCCTCCGAACGACTCCGGTACCTGCAAGAAGACAGAGAGGATGAGGAAACCACAAGAGAAAAAAATACGCGAAGGAGGAAGAGGAACATGGAGGCACTCCCTATTTCTCCTACTGCTTGCGAGCTTTGTTTCTCCGACGAGCTCCGATCCTTGCAAGAGAGAGAGAGCGCCGGGAGAAGGATGAACAAAGAGAGAGACCGAAGAGGGCGAAAATGGAGGAGGGAGACAGGGCGGTGGAGCTCTGTCGCGCGGTGGAACATGGCGGTGGCTGAGAAAGAGGGAAGCAGGAAAGAGGAGGTGGTGGCGTCTGATGGTGGTGCTCGGCGGTGTGGATGCTGGACGGTGGCGAGGTGAAGAGATAGACACGAAAACATGGGAAGAAGAGAGGAACATGGGGGTCGTGGGCGGTGTTGTTATGGTGGTTTGCGACAGGTTCAGGGGCGGCGGTTGTGCGTGGTTGTGTTGACGCAGGAGTTGATGATGTCTACGATGGACAAGGTGTGGCGTCTCCCTAGCGAGCGAGGAAGAGCGGGTGAGGGAGGAAGGCGAGGTGACGGCCGATGGTGGAGGACGAGGAGGAGGTGGTGATGGCGGGATGATCGCACTGCCGGTTCTCCTAACTAGCGAGGATTGCCGGCAGGGTGGATTGACTTGGTGGCTGAAAAAGAGAAAAGGAAAACACACGTAGGAAAATAGAGAAGAGATCTCTAAGAATGAGAAAGACCTAAATAGGGTTCTCTTATTTCCTTGGGCTTGAGTTCTCCAAAAGGCGTTGGGCTTGGGCTTCTAGATTAGCTTTTTGGGTTTGGGCTTAAGTTAAATTAGCTGGACATAGGTGTATTTTGGTTAGGTTTAGATATGTGACCCTCTACTTTATACTACCGCTTGAATCAACCAATTGATTATTCCTTAAATTGTCGCCTTAATGTGATTTCATCGTTCACACTCAAATTCCTACAAAGACATGAAAACGAAATAATTAGAATAAAATATAATAATCGAAACACTAACATATATAAATTGAAGGATATATTATGTAATAATTACGTGAATATCAAATACCCCAAACTTATATTTTGCTAGTCCTCGAGCAAAACAATAGAAATAAAATTATAACTCACTTTCGCAGGAATCATCGGTTGCACTTATCTTAAACGTGTAACAATGCTTTAAACCCCTAGATTACCTCTAGTGGACGAGTTATAGTCTCGTGAGGGTTTCCAGAAATGTTACCCACAAACATTATGACTCAATAAATTTTCAAAACATGGTAACTTGATCTATTATCCTCAGAGAAATAATCTAATTGCCAAAATTTTCAGAAAACAACTAACAGTGTCACAATAATATATCAAAGAGTCTAGCAACAATTTAATAATACCCAAAGGTTAAATAAATTTCATCAATTATTCTCAACTTGAAGTGTGTGTGTGCATAGTCTTATCTACATAAATTTCTTTTTTCTCAGTAAATATACAACTAGATAACCTTTGGATAATATGCTTCGACTACAAATCTCTCTTGTCACTCAGAGATTGGTTAGTTATCACTTAGTTTATATGTGAAAAAGAGAATAAATTATGGAAACACAAATATCTCACATATAATAATCATGAAAAACAGACTTTTAAAAGAATGAAATGAATATGATCTCATGGACAGGAATATCAATTACTTTGAGAACGTTGAATCATACGCCATAGTTCTTGTCTATTTAATCTCCACATCTATGAACCAAACCTTTACTTAAGATCAATTAGGTCTTTATTAGGTTGTAATAAGGTTAAGATTTTGGCTAACAAGAATGGAAAAAGATACGAGAAAATTATCTGAGAATGGATACACCTTTAATAAACACGTGGGGTTCTGAAGAATAAACCAATGTTGTACACCATTAATTTTTCTTCATATTATTTTTTTCTTTTTTTTCTTATCTTTTTTTTTCGAAGCATCAATTTTTTTTTTTTTTGACTTGCATTCCCCTTCTGCACAATAAAACATTTCAGTCCCGAGGATTCATGGAATATTTAGTTTCAGCTCTTTTTATTTGCCCATTCCAAAAATATATCAACCATACACATTCTCAGAGACATTGGGTAAGGATAAAAATAGTATGAGATATTACTCCCTAACTGGAGTAGGTAATGGAGATGGGGTTAGCAAAGAAAAAGTTTATTTAAAAGCTCAAAGTGCTGCAAACGGATATTTATTATTAGGTAGGTTAAAAGGCTAAAGAACGGTTCAAAGAAAAAAAAATGCCTATATCACTTCTTAAGCTCTAGTCAGTATTATGACATCTCAACTAATAAATCAAGAAGTTCTAGTGTAATAATTCAATTTTAATGTCATTCTCAAAGTAATCAATAAAAGAACCAAGAATGATGAGATCATCAACGAAATAATGCGGATTCAAGAAAAGTCAGAGTTTATTTAATAACCCTCAAGAAAAATAAAATGTCTCGAAACTCACAAGGGTTAAGTCTCCACTATTATTATAAGGTTTTCTAAATAATATCTTACTGATTAACTTCAAATTATGCTAACTCGGTTTATATTGCAAGAGTGGTCAAGTAAAAAAATATCATGAAATATATTTAACTTAAAGATAATATCAAACCATATGTTTTCCTATTGATATATTAAAGGTACAAGTGAAAGCATGCATTTCTCGAATTTAAAGGCATAATTGAAAGCATATTATCTTCATTGGAAATGAGCTTAGATTTTTTTATGCATTTTCAAATCGAAAAATTTTCACACATTCATAATTAACTATGTATTCTATGGAGATTGAGTAGAATACAATAGTCAATTGTGTTAAATTTTTTTCGAAGAATGCAGAAAAACTTATAAACTTACACCGAAACCTAAACCAAACATTGTCCTCAATGTATAAAATGATGATCATGACAAATGCAGGAAAAAGAAAAGATGAGAGTTAAAGTGATATTACCATGGGAAAGTTTTTACCAATTTCGACGAAATTGTCCACCAATGAACGCTTAGAGAAATAAGAACTGTGGACTCATCATGATAAATTGATAAAAACAATACAGGACAAAAAAAAATATACAAATGAAAAAATGAAAAAAAAATTAAATGTATTAGTTGTAAGTCAAAATTGTTACGGAGTTAACGAGTATGAGTGAAATGCAACTAGAAAAAACTCGAAAGTCAATCCAAACTAACCATAATGACACAACTGAAGCTAGGCTGCCTCCTAGAAGCGCTTGGTTTAACGTCGTCAGCTCGACATATATTCTTCCTCATAAATGATGTACCATGAAATGACGAGGAAGAACATAGCGAACACTCTCCTCAAAAGGGGGCAAAGGATCATATAGCAACAACCTAAAAAGTTGAGGATCCGTCCAACAAATAGAAGCAACCACATGCGACACAACGTATACTAACACATCCCAAAAACTACGAATGCGCAATGCAAAATCATATAGAAAATGCAAATGAACTCGCATTCTTAGAAAATCCGTGGGAACCTTGAGCAGAAAGGGGTCACAAACAATGATATCCAACAAATGATTCCTACCTGCTCCTAAAAAGGGACATCCTAAGTCAGGTTGCAAATCAGAAGATTGAATATGTATCATAATAGGGTGGTCAAAACTAAAATCATTTCTTACAAACAATGGATCCACATAGGTAGCATCGGTCAATATGAAAGGGATGGAACGAGGTATGTCTATAGATATATCGGGTGGTACAGGCTCATCATCACAAAATGAACTACACCAAGATGATGAGTTATACAACGCAACAACACCCCCAAACCTAGAATTAGAACTACCTATGGCATGCAGTCTCTCATTAGATGCGTCATCCGATAACGACTTGACTATTTCTTGAATTATGGGGTCATTCGTATCGTGAAAATAGTCGATGCTTGACTCCAAAGAACATTGAGAATTAGACTTCATGCAAGAGTCACTAGGAAGGCATATGTCGAGTGGGTCATCATGAAAATGTGGGGAAAAGAATGGGTCAGGAAGCAAAGTAGTTTCGATCACATTATCCTCAAAAACATCATCTGACTCGAGTTTCGATGTGCTACCAGTTATGAATTGACCCTCTGATTTTTGAACAGAGTGACTAGGAACTCTTCCTAACTCACTTTCAGATAATGCCTCAGTAATATGATCCACAACTATCTCAAGTCTAATGATGGCTTGAGATTGGTGTTGAATCATGGCTTTCTCTAACATAGCCTGAGACTCATGTTCAAGCAGTCGTTCTGTGCGCTGTAGAAAATGGTTAATCGTTTCCTCTAAACTTGATGTGTTGGATGGAGGAGCTTGGTTAAATTGAGGCATAACATGATTAGGGTATTGAGGAGCCTGAGAGAAACTATGTCCCCCTTGGTGTGAGTTATGAGCCCAGGAGAGATTTTGATTGGCAAAATCAAGGCTGTAATAGTTGGACTTTGAATTATAACTAGGTCGCCAATTAGCATTAAAAGAATGGATTTGCTCAGCGAAATATTCAGGATTATCATATTGCAAATCACAATCAGTTGTAGAATGACTAGGACTCGAACATGCAACACAACCCTCAAATGAAAAATTAGTGGGAGGTAGGGGTTGAGTCAAATTCATAAGTGCATCTAATTTCTGAGTCATCGTCATAAGAACTGTTTCGAACCTCGAGGTAGAGGGGGAGAAGTAATCCTTAAAGTCTTTCTCCTCAGCCATTTCCTTGGTTTCAAGATTTTTATTTTTTTTTAATATATGCACGCCTAACTACTATATGAAGATGACCCAACTCTAAAACAATAAATAAAATAAATAAATAAAAAGAATGGAACCCTAAATGACACCTAAATGATGCGCAAATAAAATGAATGGCAGGCGATCCTAGAGCTTTTTTTTATTAATGCAGGGCTGATATTCAATTCAATTTACCTAACCGTGGGAGAGGCACGGTAATTTCTTATCAATCCACCACTACAAAGTTGCTCCTACCTATTTTTCCACTCTCTAGCTCAAAGTGAAATGCCAGTTCAAGAACTGTTCCCAGATGGGATATGTTCCTTCACTCGACCACTTTAAGTTTTCAAACGTCCAAAGAGGGTCCCTATGATCATCACACCTGTCCTATAGATAATTATCTTGCTACAAATTTTAAATAGTGAAGGCCTAGGTTCCTAACCCTAAAATAGATGGTGATTAACCTATCCGCGGGAGAGGGCACAGAAGTTTCAACTCAATCCTGCCACTATTCAAATTTGCATGCAATATTACCTATAACAAGCTAAACACAAGTGATCACACAGAAACCGCGTGCAGATGCGGTGGGTAGAAGTTACCTCCAGCGTGAACCTCTTTCGGGTTACTTGCGACGCCGGGTAGAAGTCGATTTCTGAGAGTTTCTTCGCGAATCGCAATATTTCACTTCGTTCCCACTTGAGCTCCTATGTGTGTGATCGCTGCAAAATAAATGAAAAAAAAAAACAATTCAAACTCTAGCAAATAAAACAAATAAGAAAATGACTCGTAACACTGTTCTTAAAAAAAAATTAAACCTAATTTATAAACTAGCAAAAATAATCTTAGATTTCGATTGTACCGTTACAATCCCCGGCAACGGCGCCAAAAACTTGATGGAGTTTTTATTAACCTAAATTAATAAGCTAATAAACCCTACTTGTAATACCGCAAGTGCACGACTGTCTAACTGGTAGACAGTGACAAATACAGGTCGATCTTATGAGGATTGACGAGACAATCGAATTCTAAGACTTATTTGAACCAATTTAGAGTTGGGGGTTACAGCAGATGAAAATTATTAAATTAAGAAAATGAATTGACAACTAAAATTAAACTGATAGGATGATAAGAGAGGGGACCGAGACATTGAATCCACCACAGGTTCTTCGAGATTTGTGTAATCAAAATTATTGTTTTCAAGAATTAACATGACTAACCTAAAGATTAATCTAAGTTCGCAATTGATTTCAGCAAAGGTATAAATCCCTAGCATTGCATGTCTTCTTACGGCACACACAATCACCGATTCAGATTAATTGATTAAAGCAGGCTTTGGATATCAATAAAGGGTACTTCTAACTACCGATTAGTCTAGATAATTAATTCGGATATAATCGGTGAAAGAAAATTATTGAAACTCAGAAATCAACTGTGTTTAATGTTCAAGTATATAGAAAACAATAAATTCAAATACACAAACTCTAGGAAACCTTGTGGTTTCATATTCGCCTCGGTGCGGGGTCTAGAAGATCATGGTGGTGGTGGTCACAACATCAATGGAGGTGGAATTCATCTCTGCACGAACACGAATCCCGAGAAAGACTGTTGATGGACTGTGGTAGCTCAGAGCAAACACCGGGGTGCAAATAACCAAAACTGATTAAAAAATTAGTTTTTTTTCCCGCCAAAGTCACGCGGCTGTCTTTAGTCTTCGTCTCCAGCGAGCTGCGCTCCTCGCGAGCTCCTTCATCTTCGCTCCTCGTGAGCTATTTCTTCCTCTGAACGGCTCTGGTACCTGCAAGAAGACAGAGAGGGTGAGGAAACCACGAGAGAGAAAAATACGCAAAGGAGGAAGAGGAACAGGGACGGTGAAACAGGGAGGCGCTCCCTGTTTCTGTTACTGCTTGCGATTTTTGTTCCTTCGACGAGCTCCGGTCCTTGCAAGAGAGAGAGAGGGTCGGGAGAAGGATGAACAGAGAGAGACCGAAGAGGGCGAAAATGGAGGAGATGTAAACATGGCTCGAATCTAGGCCCAAACGAATCAAAGCCCAAGTCCAAGCCCGATACGAGTTCTCTCATAAAGATGAATGTTGCACCAAGAAAGAGCCGTGGAGGCAGTTATGCCTCCACGAACGCATCTCCATAAAGGATGAGACCGTTACAAGAAACATCTCCTTCCATTGCACCTCACATGCTTAAGTCACGCAGAGAGTTAACCGCGACCATTATGAAAGGTAAAGAGAACATTTGACATAGGTATGCAACTTTAACTTAGTTTTGTCTAGATTTACATCCTTCTTCCAATAGAGTTACTGACTTAAGTATCGAAGTGCCTTTGGCCACAAAAAATGTGGTCCTTGGCAGTCTAACAGTTGTTTTGCAGGTCAAACTCACAGGAGGGCGATTTTTAAACGCATCAGTTTGGCGCCGTCCGTGGGGAGCGACGAGTTTCCTTCTATAAAAATAGAACACATAGTGATAAAGCTCACCACAACCTAACAAGAGATCGACAAGCCATCAGAAAAAATAATGCAGTCTACAAATCATGACAACTCCCCCTCCGATGCATCACTGACAGTTAGAAGATAAGAAATAGCCCGGATCACTCAACCAATAGCATCCGAGAACGAGAATCCACAACACGTAGTAGTCCGGACAACCCAAGTGTCCGACGACGCTGCCATGGACCCTAGGGTGGATTTGCTCATAACCCAGATGGAACACGTGACAAAGATGCTGGGGAAGATCACATAGGAGCACAATCAACTAGTTAATCCTGTTTAGGCACAACCACAACAAAACTCCGCCAATGTAACTCGAGGGAGTGATGAAATCCCAGCAGAACCCCAACACAGAAACTTTAAAAACAATGAGTTTTCTCGAGGCAAGTTTCGTGGCAGGATTGAAGAGAGATCCCTTCTTTGATGCTCTTAACCTGGAGCCTCAAAAGGCATGACAATCCAACTAAAAATAACATAAAAGCGTATCTCCCTAGAGGAAATGAAGGCAACCAGGAGGAAGAATGACCAAGAAAGAGAAAATTTGTCAAGAAATGGAAGAAAGAAGGTAGGACGATGGACAACAGGAAGGCAGCAACCCGTAAAAAAGCATCGAAGTGGCGGAAGAAGCGATTTGTGACGACATGAATATGGGGGATTACAACCAACGCGAACTCGACACGAACGGGTAACGAGCGTAATGAAGACCACATACAAGCCATACACAACCCTGAAGACAAGTCGAACAAATATACTGAAACCAGTGTTCTAAAAATCGGCCTAGGCATTAGAAAAATGCCCAGATTAATGGCTGGGCGGGTTCTAGGCGGCCTAGGCGGGGTCTAGGCGATTTTTTTTATTTTAATAAGGCTGATTGTATTCTTATTTTATTTTTCTTTCTTCTTTTTTGGAAATAAACAATTTAATTGTTTTTTATTCAGTATATGTCTGAGTGTAGCAAATGATGATTACTTAATGGAATTCTCAAAGGATCTGCCGATACCAATTTTAGTAATATAGATTTTATCAAACATGACTGAGTTTATTCATGCAATTTAAAGAAAAATAAAAGAGTAGATTTGGATATTTGTCCACAAATTCAACTTTGTATAAAGTACCCATCATGACCAACTTCAGTCATTTGAGTTTTAATAAATTTTGTTCATGATTGTTAATTTTTTATGTTTTTAAATTTTGCATATGTATCCTGGCAATAAATTGGATGTAATTGATAAGATATTATGCTTAACTTTTGTAAATTATTAAAGTTATAATACAAAACCTAAGACCGCCTAGGCCCCTGGGCGCTAGGCACCTGCTCGCCGCCTAGCACTTTTTAGAACACTGACTGAAACGCATAGCGAAGTGAGATAACGTCAACTGGCCGCTTCAGATGAGAGGGGGTCCGAAAGGGAGAGACAAAAACAAACATTGTTCATTTCATAAGGATCATGGGCATGATACCGAAGAATGCTACAACTTAAAAGGCGAAATTGAGGACTGGGCTAAAAAAGGACTACTCGACGAGTTCATCAGAATTCCGGACAAACAGATCGCATGGAAGGAGAAAGCAGATAATGCTGCAGGATCAAAAGAACAGTCTAGAGAGTTGATATACGCCACACACTGCATAGCTGGAGGAAGCAGAACACACGAAACAGCTAGGCAAAATCCTCAAGGGTACTGACGAAACACTTCCCGAATGCACAAAACATGGAAAAATTTGCATAAGCTAATTCGTAGTCAAAGGGCCTCATCAGTAGTTGCAAGCTCGACCGAACCACTAACAACATACGAGGAAGAAACAAAGAAAAACAAAGCGACAAAAATAGATACGTCAATAAATTAACAGTACAAAGCATTCAGACGATAAAAGTCGAACACACACAACTTCTGGTCTGATCAACCAAGAAGTAAAGGTTGGATACTCGAGTTGACTAAACACAAAATCTATGAATCGACCGAGATGTCGAGTTAACGAAGTAAAGGTTGGACACCCGAGTCGACTAAACAAAAAAACTTCGAATCGACCGAGATGTCGAGTTAACAAAGTAGAGGTTGGACACACGGGTCAACTAAACACAAAAAACTTCAAATCGATCGAGATGTCGAGTTAACGAAGTAAAGGTTGGACACTCGAGTCGACTAAACCCAAATAACTTTGAATCGACTGAGATGTCGAGTTAACGAAGTAAAGGTTGGACACTCGAGTCGACTAAACACAAAAACTTCAAATCGATCGAGATATCGAGTTAACGAAGTAAATGTTGGATACCCGAGTCAACTAAACACAAAAAACTTTGAATCGACCAAGATGTCGAGTTAACAAAGTAAAGGTTGGACACTCGGGTCAACTAAACACAAAAACTTCACATCGACCGAGACATCAAACTAATGAAGTAAAGGTTGGACACCCGAGTCGTCTAAACACAAATTTTTTTGAATTGACCGAGATGTCGAGTTAACGAAGTAAAGGTCGGACACTCGAGTCGACTAAACACAAAACACTTCTAATCGATCGAAATGTCGAGTTAACGAAGTAAATGTTGGACACCCGAGTCGACTAAACACAAAAACTTTACATCGACCGAGATGTCGAACTAACGCAGTAAAGGTTGGACAACCAAATCAACTACCACAAAAAACTTCGAGTGAACAGAGATGTCGAGTTGACGAAGTAAATGCTCAACAAATAGATTAACAAAAGGACTTCGAACTGATAGACACAAAGTCAGAGTAAAGAGAACAAGTCAATGCGATACGAAAAATACAGGCGAAAGCAACTCTTTACAGTAAGTTAGGAAGGACAACAGTGACCCCACCATCAGACAAACAGTGGGCCTAAACATGGAAACAGTTATAAAATAATTCGATGCAAAAGTCACAATAGCTACAACAAATCCGAAAAGAAGAAGAAAAATGACAAAAATCAATTTTTATTGATAACACCACTCTGGTACATCCAAAGAAGAAGATAAAGAAGTGGGAAAAGAAACAAAAGCAATGGCAGGATCAGTACTCGCAGGAACAGAAGAAGAACTCTTTTCATGAGAGAAGAGTGTTAATGGCTTTGGAGTGCTCAATGGTAGAATAAGCAATGGCCCCTCTGATGCGCTATTTTAGTAGCACACAACTTAATACTCTGCTTGTGATTGTAATATAGAATAAGTATGGATCGTTCTAGACTGGGGATTAGAGGGCTTGTCAATTAACACTAATAATAACTAAAAGACAACTAACAACCTAATTAATTAAATAATGGGGGATTGGATTTTCTAAATTAAACTATGAAAATAACTACGAAATTGCTATAAAGATAATCAAACTAAAGATATGGCAAAGATGAGATATTAGCTAAGGGTTTATCTCCACACACCAAACATATGCTTATAAATCAATATTCAATAATCACTTGCTAACTCGTGAGAGACAATGCTCAAGATTAACCGTGATCGCACTGTATTAATCTTATTATTTTCCCAAGTTCGTTGAATTAAACTAAGCGTTGCTTTCAAACTATTCTTATCATGCTATCTAAACAAGAATCACAAGTTAGATAACAATCTAAGATCATTAAGTTTTGTGGAAAATTTGAACACTGACTAGGCAATTACAAGTATGATCAGCATCTTGTTCTTGCCTAGGTTTATACTTAACCTTACCAACGTTCTTTGGTATTTACTACTTGTGAATACAAGATTATAACAATTAGGTGAAACTCTCCTATACTCTAGCCCCAGATCCTAGCATGCTTACTAAGTTGCCCACCTTAACAAACATACAAAGAAAAGTTTTCTATAAAGCAGTTAAACAAAACACAATCACTAATAGCAAGGAAGATTAAATTCAATTAATTTATAAAGCACATGTTCGGGGCTTCGAATCCACCCCTAACTAAGAGGAGTTTAGCTAGACATATTAATTATGTTCGAATAGCAATACATAATTAAATATCAAACTAAAACTAAGAGAAAGAGTTAAGAGATGAGACAAAAAACTGTAGCCTGATTCGTGGTGGTAGAGAGAAGAGTGCTGGGGTGAAAATAGCCCGACCTCTTCCTTCACCTTCCTCACGCGATCTGCTCACAATCTGCTTCTTCAGTCTCTGCTCCAGTGAGAAGAGGATGTGAGGGGGATGGTGATGAAGGCTTTGGCTGAGAACGAGAAGGGACGAAGAGGGAAGGAAGAGGGACTGAGATGGGGGTTTTATCTGACTGGTGGAGTCGATCGATTGAGAGATGAAGACGGTGACGATATCTGTGTGGCTGTGATGGGAGTGAAACAGGGAGACGTGGCTAGTGTTTGGCGAGGTTGTTTCGAGGAGGAGGGTGATGGCTGGATTTGATGATGGTGGTAGGTTCAGGACGACGGTTTGCTGTAGTTGCAAGCGTTATGTGATGATGAAGAGAAGTCTGCGATGGTGATGAGAGGACGATGATCGATGGTTGATGATGGGTGTTGGCGAGGAGGTTGTGTTGGATGATGAACTGAGATAGAGATGGGGGTTTGCGCTGTTGGTTTTGTGAAGGAAAAAACGAAGACGGCTGAGGGACTCTGCGATGATGGGTTAGGGCTTGTTGTGGAGGCCGTGAATGCGAGGGTTATTGCTGGATGGATCTCTTCAAGGCAAGGTATCATCCCTTTTATAATTGTTTTGTTTCCTTCTTTGCTTGGTTTTCTTGTGCAATTAGTTGCCAATTTGCTTCACTTAGTTTCTATTTTAGAATCTGTTAATTGAAAACCTACACAAACACGAAAATAGCAATTAGTACCATAATTAACAAGTAATAGCAAAAAATATTTATATAAATATGGTACTAAAAATAGCCTAATTATGCCCCTATCAAATTCCCCCCAACACTTATGTTTTGCCAGTCCTAGAGCAAATCCAAGAAAGACTAAAATGAATAATCTATACTTTCCAACATTTGTATCAGAGATTTTCAACGGATCATGACATGTTAAGATTCTTTGTAAACACAAGATTAAATCCACATCATTTGAAAATTAATACACGTTCATAGCAATGATATAAAAATTCACAATTAAATCAATCCAAGTGACTGTGAAACTCAAGTGCGTGCCAAGAAGAATTAACCCAAAAATCTCAATGGGCGCACTCTTTTATTTTTCACTGATTATTTGGTAAAATCACTCTTCCTATTTTAGTTATATGTGAGAGGATTGATGTAAAAGGGAAACAAATAGCTCACATATGATATAACAAGAAAGAAAGACATTTTTTTTTCTTTTTCCAGATATATGATCTCATGGAAGGAATGCTACTACTTGAATGCAAGAACTAGTGACACCATATGCTCATACCTCATTCGAATCTTCATATCGTGACATTGCAAGACACACTCAATCAAAATGTCTTAATTCAGGTTGTAATGGGGCCAGGGGTCAAGGGAAGAGAAAGAACGGATATGAAATTTTCAAAGGGCTTGAAGAAATGGTGAAAGCATGCAATAAAATTAGAGACATTAGCAAAGAATCATATGGTTCAAGACATAAGTGGGAAAATGACGAGGTGGCCCATTGATAATGAAGAGCTTCAACAATTATTTTGTATCTACTGAAAAGAATTGAACTATCTGTATGGTACTGTAATATTGAATGGATATAGATAAAGATTTGTATCCCTTTTGTAACTTTTTTTTTTCATTCAAATATTATTATTTTTTCAATTTTTTTTTTTTTTGCAACTCTTTCTTTTTGAACTGTCTACCACAAGGGTCTCCCCCCCCCCCCCCCCCCCACACACACACTTGTTTTTCAACATACCTTGAACCACAATAATGTCTCTGTAAATCAAATTATGATCCACTCTTCTTATTAGGTTAGGGATAGAAAATGAGGGTAATTAAACAAAAGACTTAATAACAGGCTCAATAGGGTTAACCTAAAGGAAATATATTATGGATCAAGCTTATTTGGCAATGGTGGAAACTAGGTGCCATTATCATGTCAAGTATGTTATGCAATTCAATATGATGCTTTGAACGAAATTAATACAAGTTCTAGTGTTTAATTCTTAATTATGAAAGCAATCCAAGTAGCAACCAAAACAAACAAAATTGAGATCATGCAACGAATTATTATTGACAAAAGAAATAAAAGATGACCTAACTAAAAACTCTCAAAATCAAAGGAACAATAGGCTTAAAACTCAAATATGAGTTATAATGAGTTAAATTTAACCAAGCATGTTATGAGTACCAATTACTAAGTTGATTACATGTGAATTTATATATGATAGCCATGAATAAGCATTAACCAAAGAATGATATTAGACCTTAAATCATTTTTATAAATCACCTTAAAGTTATGCAATTAAAAACCAAATCTCATCATTGTGTTGGAAAGTATCCTAAGACTCAAAACAACTATAAATTCTTTTTAATTTTTTTATGACATTAATACCAACAAAGAAAATAAAAACAACACACACACATATATATATATTTTAAGGGACTGACACTTTTTTTTTTCAAAATAAAACAACGTTTTGTTCCCCCCACACTTAAACCTAACATTGTCCTCAATGTGATTAGATTATAGCACATGTAATGAAAGATTTAAAAGCGGAAAAACAAACTACTAACAAACAAAAGCAAAAATAACGAAAAGAAAATAAAGGGATAAAGAAAGCAAATCTGATTGGGTTGCCTCCCAAGAAGCGCTTGTTTTAACGTCGTGCAGCCTGACGATATCTCCAATTAATCCTCAGAATAAGTGGGAACATGGAGTGATACGTCCTCCACGTCATGCTCCACAAATGCCTCATAATAGGGCTTAAGTCGATGCCCATTCACCTTGAACTCTTTTCCAGTTGTGACACTTTTCACCTATATATCAACATGGGGAAAAACATTAGTACAAATAAAAGGACCAACCCATTTAGAACGTAACTTACTGGGAAAAAGTTGAAGGCGTGACTGAAAAAGTAAGACTTTCTGGCCCACAACAAAAGTCTTTCCACGGATCATGCGATCATGAAAAGCTTTAGTTTTCTCCTTATAAATCCTGGCACTCTCATATGCGTCATTTCGAATCTCTTCAAGCTCGTTCAGCTGCAATTTTCTATGAAGGCCAGCATCATCAATGTTCATATTGAAAGTCTTAATAGCCCAATGCACCCTATGTTCTAGCTCAACCGGTAAATGACACGGTTTCCCATATACAATTCGAAAGGGAGACATCCCTATAGGTGTCTTATATGCTGTTCGATATGCCCATAAAGCATCATCAAGTCGCATGCTCCAATATTTGCGAGTGGGCTTTACTGTCTTTTCAAGTATTCCCTTGATTTCACGGTTTGAAACTTCGGCTTGTCCACTTGTTTGGGGATGATAAGGTGTCGAAACCTTATGTGTGACATTGTATTTCTTAAGCAAAGCTTTAATTGTATGGTTGCAAAAATGGGAACCTCCATCATTTATAATCACTCGCGACATTCCAAATCTTACAAAAATGTTAGAACGAATAAATTCTGCAACAACTTTGGAATCGTCAGTACGGGTGGCTTTTGCTTCCACCCACTTTGAAACATAATCCACAACAAGCAATATATAAATGAAACCATTAGAAAAAGGAAATAGACCCATGAAATCAATACCCCATACATCGAAGATTTCCACATTATATACAGGATGTTGTGGCATTTGATCTCTAGGGCCTAAATTACCTGTTCTTTGACACCGGTCATAAGTCATGCAAAAATAATCTGGCATCCTTAAATAAAGTGGGCCAATAAAATCCACATTCTAAAACCTTACGAGCTGTTCTTTGTGTTCCAAAGTGTCCCCCACAAGCATAGGAATGACAATATGTCAATATTGAATTAAATTCAGAATCGGGTACGCACCTTTTAATCAGTTGATCGGTACAATGCTTCCACAAATAGGGATCATCCCATACAAACTGTTTCGCCACTTTCTTGAGCTTATCATTATGAACTAGAGTTAACGTGTTCGGAATCTGTTTGGATACAAGGTACTTTACAATATCAGCATACCATGGTTCAATTACCTCGACCAAAAATAGTTGCTCGTCAGGAAAAGTCTCAAGAATTGGATGGGGTTCCTCATTACGCACCAAACGGCTCATGTGGTCAGCTACCACGTTTTCACTCCCTTTTTTTATCCCTGATCTCCACATCAAACTCTTGAAGAAGAAGTATCCACCGTATAAGTCTCGGTTTCGCTTTTTTTTTCGTAAGCAAGTATTTTAAAGCTGCATGATCAGAGAAAATTATAACTTTAGTTCCAATTAAATAAGATCTAAATTTCTCTAAAGCAAATATAACAGCTAAAAGTTCT
Organism: Berberis vulgaris; assembly: GCA_963556465.1. Lineage (NCBI taxonomy): Eukaryota > Viridiplantae > Streptophyta > Magnoliopsida > Ranunculales > Berberidaceae > Berberis > Berberis vulgaris. Next base: position 13,209,682 of record OY747135.1, read on the forward strand.
TTTTCAGTTGTGGAATAAATCAATTGAGCGTCATTCAAGGTTCGGGAGGCATAGTAGATGACGTGAAGACATTTTTCCCTCCGTTGGCCTAAAAATGCTCCTAAGGCATAATCTGATGCGTCACACATAAGCTCAAATGGAAGACTCCAATCCGGTGGTGCAATGATAGGTGCTGATGTCAACATTTCTTTAAGCTTGTCAAACGCTGTCTGACAGTCATTATTGAACTCAAATGGCACATCTTTTTGTAGGAGTCGACATAGTGGTCCAGAAATCTTAGAAAAATCTTTGATAAATTGCCGATAGAATCCTGCATGCCCAAGAAAAGAACGAACCTCTCTCACCGAAGTAGGAGAGGGTAAGTAACGTACAAGATCTATTTTAGCTGTATCAACCTCAATACCCCTAGCTGAAATCACATGACCTAAAACAATACCTTGGTTAACCATAAAGTGACATTTTCCCCAATTTAATACAAGGTTAACCTCAATGCATCGCTTCAGTATCAATGCAAGATTATCTAGACAATGGTCAAAAGAATCACCGAAAACACTAAAATCATCCATAAAAACCTCAATGATTTTTTTAATAAAGTCTGAAAATATACTTACCATACATCTCTGGAAGGTAGCCGGGGCATTACACAAATCGAATGGCATTCTTCTATATGCGAAAGTGCCGAATGGACATGTAAAGGTTGTCTTTTCTTGATTCTCTGGAGCGATGACAATCTGATTATATCCTGAATAACCATCAAGAAAACAATAAAAAAAGCGACCGACCAACCTTTCAAGCAATTGATCAATGAAGGGAAGAGGAAAATGATTTTTCATGGTAGTTGCATTCAACTTTCTATAGTCAATACAAACCGCCACCCTGTTTGTATTCGCATGGGAACTAACTCATTTTCCTCGTTCTTTACCACAGTTATGCCAGACTTCTTCGGCACTACTTGCACTGGTGAAACCCATTTGCTATTTGAAATAGGGTAAATCACGCCACAATCAAGGAGTTTAATGATTTCTTTCTTCACAACTTCCATCATAGGGGGGTTTAGGCGGCGCTGAGCTTCTCTAGTAGGTTTTGCACCTTCCTCAAGAAGTATACGGTGCATACAAGTGGTAGGGCTAATACCTTTTATGTCTGCCAATGTCCACCCAATTGCAGTCTTGTATTCCTTCAAAACTCGAATAAGCTTTTCCTCCACTAAATTTGTGAGTGATGATGATATGATGACAGACAATGTCTCATCATCTCCCAAATACACGTACTTCAAGTGATCCGGTAACGGTTTAAGCTCAAGTGTAGGTGCCTGAATCACAGAAGGTAAAAGTTTATTAGTAGATGATGGAATAATAATTGGGGGAGGTAACTCACTAACAATTCATGGCATTGACTCCAAGGTTGCCACAGTCTCAATGATATCCTCCCTCATGTTATCGGCCGAGATCTTCATATTGTTAAAAATGACTCCATTTCTCTCATATCTGGCGCCAGTAGTAATGGCGATTTCAAGTTCATCCTCATTCATGACGTCAAGAAATTCCTGGGACAAAATATTTGCCACGTCAATAGAAAAACAAGAATGATTATCAATAGGATACCTCATGGCTTCAAAGATGTTGAAGCCAATCACATCACCATCAAATTCCATGGTCAGTTTTCCCGCATGCACATCAATATTTGTTCTTGCAGTTTTCATGAAGGGGCGCCCTAAAATAAGAGGCAAAGGTGTTGACACTGCCGAATCTTCCATTTCAAGCACATAGAAATCTGCTGGGAAGATCAAATGATTAACTTGCACCAACACATCTTCCAACAAACCTCGAGGATATGCATTAGAACGGTCAGCCAATTGAATAATTACACCATCATTTTTTAGTTCCCCAAGATTCATAGAACGATAAACAAAATATGGCATAACATTAATTGAGGCACCTAAGTCTAACATTGCATTTTAAATTTTAGTATTACCGATAACACAAGGGATAATGAAACTACCTGGATCCTTACACTTCAGTGGCAATTTCCTTTGAAGAACTGCGGAGACATTCTCACTTACCTTAACTACCTCTCCGTCTTGAAGTCGTCTCTTTGTTGTGCAAAGCTCATTAATTTTTTTTGCATACTTCGGCACTTGCTTAATAGCATCAAGAAGCGGAATATTGACTTGGACTTTTCAGAAAGTTTCCAAAATTTCCTTATCCTGTTCATCTTTTCTAGATTTGGCAAACTTACCTGGAAAAAGGCACAAAAGGTGGAACAAGATTAGCAGAAACTGAATTTGGAATGCTCACCTTCTTACCTTGAAGCTCTGGTGTTTCAATGATGGCTGGATCATCATTCTGTAACTCAGCTTTCTTATTTCGACTCTGTTTAGGGACTATTGGCTCATTATTAATTTTCCTACCACTCCTCAATGTAATTGCTTTTGCGATTTCAAACCCGCCTTTCGGATTTGGAATGGTAGAACTAGGAAGTTTTCCTTGCTCGCGAATTTGTCCAATAAACTGAGCTATCCGTCCCATTTGTAGTTTCAAATCTGCTATATCCTTTGATTGGTTCTGCTGAGAAATAGTCAACGATTTCAAAATTTCATCATAATTAAAGGACATACCTGAATTGTGCTGAGGTGGTTTTGGTTTCCTTTGGACGAAACTAGGGGGTGCCCGATTCAAAGTCTGTTGTTGAGGTTGTTCTAAATTTCTCCATCCAAAACTGGGGTGATTTCTCCAACCCTTCATTGTAGGTGTTCGAATAAGGATTATTCCTATAGTGATTTTGCCCTTGAAAACCTATTGCATTGACATTCTCCCAACCGCCATTCTCAATCAGTTGAGGACATTGATCAGATAGATGTCCCGACTTAGTACACATGTCGCAAACTTGTGCAACTCCTAGCACATTCGGCTTCCCTAGGGTCTGAGTCACAAGTGAGGTAAGATTAGCCATTCGAGCTTCCAAACTAGAATTAGTACTTACCTCATTGACTTGGCGTGAAGGCTCTCTAATTCCTTCATACTGTTGGGCATTTAAAGCTCGGTTTGCAATCAAAGTCTTTGCTGCTACTAGAGTTTTATCAACCAAAGCTCCTCCTGCCGCTGCATCTAACATCTGTCGCTCAAGAGGAAGCAATCCCTCATAAAAGTATTGAATCGGGAGCTCCTCCTTCATCTGATGCTGCGGGCATGATGCTATGAGAGTTTTGAAGCGCTCATAGTAAGCCGTATATGATTTTCCTGGACCTTACTGTATGCCATTGATTTTCTTCCTCAACAAGATAATTTTGGAAGTTGGGAAGAATTTCTCAAGAAACACCTTCTTCATGCTCTCCCAAGAATATACTGTTCCGGAAGGTAGTTCATAGAGCCAATCCTTAGCCCTATCAGCCAGAGAAAAAGGAAATGCTCTCAACTTTAGGATGTTCTCATCCACATTTATTGGCGTCATACTGGAGCATACAACTTCAAATTCCTTTAAATGTTTATTTGGATCCTCCATAGAAAGACCATGATACTTCGAAATATGATGAAGTAGGCTGGATTTCAGCTCGAATGACTGTCTTGCCCTGCGCGGCTATTGGATAATGAATGCACAAGGGTGCGACATTGTCCAAGGTGGATGCCAAAAGTTCTTTAATAGATCTATTGTCTCCCATGTCGAACTCTTCAGATTCAGATTCAGAGCTAGATGTTTGTGGCTCTTTTGTTTCTCTTATTCGTCTTCTAAATGTTTTCTCAGGCTCTGAATCGTATTCTACTAAGTTTTCGCTGGATCTCCTATTGCGCATGAACTAGTACCTGAGATAAAGATAGAAAGAAAATAAAAATAAAAATAAAAACTAATTAAGTAATCAACAACTTTTCTAATCCCCGGCAACGACGCCAAAAATTGATGCGCTATTTTAGTAGCACACAACTTAGTACACTGCTTGTGATTCTAGTATAGAATAAGTAGGGATCGTTCTAGACCGGGGATTAGAAGGCTTGTCAATTAACACTAGTAATAACTAAAAGACAACTAACAACCTAATTAATTAAATAATGGGGGATTGGATTTTCTAAATTAAACTATGAAAATAACTACGAAATTGCTATAAAGATAATCAAACTAAAGGGATGGCAAAGATGAGAAATTAGCTAAGGCTTTATTTCCACACACCAAACATATGCTTATAAATCAATATTCAATAATCACTTGCTAACTCGTGAGAGACAATGCTCTAGATTAACCGCGACCGCACTACATTAATCTTATTATTTTCCCAAGTTAGTTGAATTAAACTAAGCGCCGCTTTCAAACTATTCTTATCATGCTATCTAAACAGGAATCGCAAGTTAGACAACAATATAAGAACATTAAGTTTTTTGGAAAATATGAACACTGACTAGGCAATTACAAGTATGATCAGCATCTTGCTCTTGCCTAGGTTTTTACTTAACCTTACCAATGTTTCTTGGTATTTACTACTTGTGAATACATGATTATAACAATTAGGTGAAACTCTCCTATACTCTAGCCCTAGATCCTAGCATGCTTACTAAGTTGGCCGCCTTAATAAACATACAAAGAAAAGTTATCTATAAAACAGTTAAGCAAAACACAATCACTAATAGCAAGGAAGATTAAATTCAATTAATTTATAAAGCACATGTTCGGGGCTTCGAATCCACCCCTAACTAAGAGGAGTTTAGCTAGACATATTAATTATGTTCGAATAGTAATACATAATTAAATATCAAACTAAACTAAGAGAAAGAGTTAAGAGATGAGACAAAACATTGTAGCCTGATCCGTGGTGGTAGAGAGAGGAGTGTTGGGGTGCAAATAGTGTGAACTCTTCCTTCACCTTCCTCACGCGATCTGCTCACGATATGCTTCTTCAGTCTCTGCTCCAGTGAGAAGAGGATGTGAGGGGGATGGTGATGATGGCTTTGGCTGATAACGAGAAGGGACGAAGAGGGACTGAGATGGAGGTTTTATCTGACTGGTGGAGGCGATCGGCTGAGAGATGAAGACGGTGACGATATCTGTGTGGCTGTGATGGGAGTGAAACAGGGAGACGTGGCTAGGGTTTGGCGAGGTTGTTTCGAGGAGGAGGGTGATGGCTGGATTTGATGATGGTGGTAGGTTTAGGACGACGGCTTGCTGTGGTTGCAAGCGTTATGTGATGATGAAGAGAAGTCTGCGATGGTGATGCGAGGACGATGAAGGGTCGATCGATGGTTGATGATAGGTGTTGGCGAGGAGGTTGTGCTGGATGATGAACTGAGACAGAGATGGGGGTTTGCGCTGTTGGTTTTGTGAAGGAAAAGAGGAAGACGGCTGAGGGACTCTGCGATGATGGGTTAGGGCTTGTTGTGGAGGCCGTGAATGCGAGGGTTATTGCTGGATGGATCTCTTCAGGGCAAGGTATCATCCATTTTATAATTGTTTTGTTTCCTTCTTTGCTTGGTTTCCTTGTGCAATTAGTTGCCAATATGCTTCACTTAGTTTCTATTTTAGAATCTAGTAATTGGAAACCTACACAAACACGAAAATAACAATTAGTATCATAATTAACAAGTAATAGCCAAAAATATATATAGAAATATGGTACTAAAAATAGCCTAATTATGCCCCTATCACCCTCTGTTGCTGAAGCATATTCCTTGACATCATCATCCTCAAAAGCTTCACCAACCAACTGACGATACTTAGACAAATCCTCACCGAGCCCTTCGATATAATCAAAAAGCTCAACCCGCCTATCAACAACTCGCTTCCAATCTTAGGGAAGTTTAGGCTTCGACCACACGAAGCCTATTCTTAGCAGCAGCGAGTTCATTTTTTGTCGCGACAAGCTGCCATTCAGTAGTGGAGAGCACACCGGAAGCATCTGCATTGACATCATTAAGCGCAACAGTTATTTGTTTCACCTGCCTTTCAGCGGCATCACACATAACCGATTGCTCCAATTCAGAATGAGAACCTTCATCGAAAGCCGCTTTCTTAGCGGATAACTCTTTTCCCACATCACGTATATGGGCGCAAACCTCATCTAACTTGGCTTTCAAAGAGTCAAGCTCAGCAGCGGACTTATCCCGAATATTCTTTGCCTCCATCAAAGACTTTCGAGAAGCAACTACAGTTTTCTCCGAGCACGCGCATTGCATTTTCAACACATAAAATTGAGAAAAAACGTGAAAAAACACCAGCAATAACGCTGCCAACCTCCTTTACAAAATAGCCACTTGATCACGATCAGCTCGATAAACCGAGCCCATTACCCCTGCATAAGCGAGATGATTCATCCCGTCCATTATCTGCTCAAGACCATGGTCGATATGATCAAACAGGTCAAGCACGAGCATCGAAGGCGTTTCCACCAATCGCCTATACCATTCGTTTACCAATCTACGTGCACCGTCCTGCACGTCGAGCTGAGTAAACCAATAGAACTTGTCGTCAAACTTGATACAGATATCCTTCGGCTCAGGCTCAATCCAACTAATCCGTGGATGAAGGACATGAGGATCCAAAAGCACTGAAGAACCACCTCTGATAGCAAGGAAAACAAAAGGAACAACAAAAATACTACGTTTACCCTCCCATCCAGAAGCGTTCGAGACAAGGGAAGGGTTGATGGTAGGAGCAGGAGCAGAATAAACCTGACGAACAGGAGAGGAAACTAGTAACCTGGCTGCTTCGCTGACATCAATAGAAGGAGAGGGAGAATGATCCCTGAAACTCTGACTGCTAACGATGTCTTTAGACCGCTCCACCGACTGAAGCATTTTCTCATTAATGACTATTCGTCTCAGCGTCATCCAGTGGACGAATAGTCTCATTCTCGCTCATTTTAACGCGAGCCTTAGCTCTTCAGCCTCTTCAAGAGATTCACGATCTCCTTTTGCAGCATCGTCGTGGGAAGGACTTGGGGGAGAAGCAATATCTCGAGCAGAACTCTGACGAGACACAACTGAGCAGAACTACGATTCTAAAGTCGTTTCTTCCTCAAAATCAGGTTCTACCCGAAATCGCCTTAATGGACTTGTAGATCTCGCAGGTTTTCTTTTTCATGAAACAGGAGTGGAAGCATAACAGAAGCATCAAGATCCGTAACATCTCGGACCAAGCTTACTTCCCAATCAACGCTAGCATCACTAACGCCAGCACAAACAACATAAACCTTAGCACGAGACTCAGTAAATAAAGCTCATTCCGCTTCACTCATAGTGTATAAACCACTACGCTCCAGGATGCCCTCGAAAAGAAACGCCTTGACAGGAAAACAATAAGGCTTAGAGAATCATTCACTGATCTTCTGCTCCTCAGTGTATAAGAGAAGATTCTTCCGCTTGTTGGGGACCCGGAATGATCGAAAAATCAAACGACCTCGCAATCGAAAGTAGTCTGAATTCACGAAAGCATAAAACCAAGACCGTTACCAATCGTGCACATGGGTCGTACACATGACATCACGAGAATATAACGCCCAATCAATTGGGTCAGCTCATAAAGCCCAGGAAGAATGCGGCCAATTATAAAGGCCCAAACTAGGCCCACCACTGAGGAGACGTAAATAGGGCTTGAATCCAAGCCCAAATTAATCAGAGCTAGAGTCCAAGACCTATACGAGTTCTCTCATAAAGAAGAATAACGTTGCACCAAGAAAGAGCCGTGGAAGGAGTTATGCCTCCACGAACGCATCTCCATAAAAAGGAGACTGTTACAAGAAACATCTCCTTCTGTTGCGCCTCATATGCTTAAGTCTCATAGAGAGTTAACCGCGACCATTATAAAAGGTAAAGAGAACATTCGACACAGGTATGCAACTTTAACTGAGTTTTGTCTAGATTTACATCCTTCTTCCAACATAGTTATTGACTTAAGAATAAGAGTGCCTTCAACCACCAAAAAGGTGGTCCTTGGCAGTCTAACATTTGTTTTGCAGGTCAAACTCACAGGAGGACAATTTTTGGATGCATCAATAATGATAAAATTGCAAGTCTTCAAGATCAATTATCTATGTGCTTTGAAATGAAAAATCTGGATGAAGCTCGTCGCTTCCTTGGCTTAGAAGTAGAACAATGTAATGGTTATTTTGTATCTCAAAAATGGTATGCACACAATGATTCGTTTTACATGGAAGCATCCACTACAAGAAATTTGTTCTTTGGTAACGAATGTTGTTCCTCACTGTTCAACAACGGTGATGAATTTCAGTCATCACAGCGTCCCTCACATAAAGGGCATAAAGGAAAGAATTAGGTGACGAATTCACAACTCGTCACGAATTCACAACCCATGACCAAGTGGTACCATCCGCCAAGCTCCAACCGTTGAGCTGTCATGCCATTGACAACTAAGTCTATTCTAGTAACACTAAGCTCCTTAACTCATCATTTATTCATACCCACACCTCCTTGAATCATTCTTCATCACCATCATGGTTACCAACCTCATCAAAATAAGGATTATTTGGATGTACAACACTACCATTAGAAATGTTTTGATCGTGGCGGAAAGAAACACTGTTGATACGACCTGATTGCATTGTAGTTGCCAAAAAAGCTTGCATTCGACATTAACAAGTATAAATGTTAGTAAAATTTGTTTTCTAAGAATAAGCTAAAGATGTAAAAAAAAAAAAATATACAAATGTTATTTCACTGTGTTCAACAAAAAGGGTAGGGTCCTCTTCAATAGCTAATTTTAATGGACACTTCGCTTGAGTGACATATAAGAAAGCTAAACAAAGAACATATATTCATGCTTGAGTCATTGTGAAGTAAAGCGTTAAAAAAAAAGTGCTCAAGAAATTTCCAACCAAAGAAGATTATAGATGCCTATATGAAAAGCTCTAACTAATGAGAGGAAAAAGTTGCATGAAGAGCATATAGATTTTCACCATTTCAGGGTTGGTGTGGCTCCTCTTAAATTTCTTTCCTCTAAAATTTCATCAAATATTTTTCTCAAACTTTCTTGATAAAAAACAACTCTCTATGTATGTATACTGTGTTTGAGTGCCAATAACAAGCTCTAAAACTTTAGTTGTGTACAAATAAGCGATAAAGTTCTTATGATGAGTATGTTTGGAACAAAACTACAAAAGATAGCCATGAAAAAACATGTAATTAAAAAAAATGACCACATACGCACCCATAAGGAATCCAACAAGAGGGATTGGGAACAGTTTCTCAGTTTTCTCAAGTCTTTGCCTGCAATAAAATTTTTTTTTTTTAATGTAAGCCAACATCAGGATAAATGGAATGCATAACTTTGAAATTGACTTAAAAACACATATCATTAACAGATATACTTGCTAAAGAATGGATCTCTCATGAAATAAAATGCCAAGAACAACTTTCGCCTCTTTACCTATCAACAAGAGATGAGAGCATATTTAGCAAATTCAATGTGTTTTCATAATTGTTCTGAGAATGACCATAAAAAATTCTAATCCATGGTAATACCCAATGAGGACAGTGGGTTTTCAGAAAACACAATTGAGATCAATAACGATAACCCATATTTGGCTCAGAGGGTTTAAATGTATGACCATGTGTATCTATTATTTTGGAGATTTATAACTCTTCCGTTTTACTGGATGGAATTTCAATGAATTAGGTTCATAGGAATTGCGAAGTACTGTCTTTTCAATCCAAAGTGAATCACTTAGGACTAGGATTTTTAGATCATTTCGGCAGTTTGACCGTGAAATTCCTTTGTTTCGGTATTTCCGGAATATGAGTGTGTGACTTGTTATAATTGATCCTATTGATAGTACAGAGAATGGGCCCGTCATCTTGAGAGAGATGGGTTTTGCCTCGTTGGATATTCATACCTAGTATCTGGAGCACAAAATATATGGAATGAAATATATCAAGAAAAGAAATATTTAAACTATGAGTCATACCTACTATCCAGTCGGACCTCGCGACCGGACTAAAAAATTTTCAAAGATTTATTTCTAATTTCTAATTATTCTTAAATTTTTTGTTTGCTTATTTTGACCAACGGACAAATGTTTCTATGGATTCAGAGTCATTTCATTTATTCATTTTATAAGTGATAATCAAAAGGTTTTTTACTCAGATAACCCTTGGGCTTAGCTTAGGGACTTTATTCAATCATTGTGGCTCTATTATGAATCTTAGGTTTCAATCGAATCATAGGGTCTCAACAAGAGAATTCCTAGCAACTAGAAACATAAAAAAACACATTGTACAAAAAATTAAAATTTAGAGACCGAGAAAATTCAAGAGGCCCGTAATGATCAACATTATAACGAATGAAATGAGCTGACTTGATATTTTGACATTGTCATCACTAAATAAGAGCTTCGGTCCTTTTTGCACTTCGTTGTATTTTTAGAGAAGGTTGGATGGAGTACTAAGAAGAAGTTTCAAATTTCCTATTACATATCCGTTGCAACCAGTATTGGGGTGTTTTTGCTTGAGCTGTACGAGATGAAAGTCTCATATACGGTTCTTAGAGGGAGAGTTCCCTTGGTTTACCTATCTCAATAAAGTATATGATTGGTTCGAAGAGCGTCTCAAAATTCAGGCGATTGCAGATGATATAACTAGTAAATATGTTCTTCCACATGTCAACATATTTTATTGTCTAGGAGGAATTACGCTTACTTGTTTTTTGGTACAAGTAGCTACGGGTTTTGCCATGACTTTTTACTATCGTCCAACCGTTACCGAGGCTTTTACCTTGGTTCAATACATAATGACTGAAGCTAACTTTGGTTGGTTAATCCGATCAGTTCATTGATGGTCAGCAAGTATGATATTCCTAATGATGATCCTGCACGTATTTCGTGTCTATCTCACCGGTGGGTTTAAAAAACCCCACGAATTGACTTGGGTTACAGGTGTGGTTCTTGCTGTATTGACCGCATCTTTTGGTGTAACTGGTTATTTTTTACCTCGGGACCAAATTGGCAGTCAAAATCGTGACAGACGTACCCGACACTATTCCAGTAATCGGATCTCTCCTGGTCGAGTTATTACGTGGAAGTGCTAGTGTGGGTCAATCTACTTTGACTCGTTTTTATAGTTTACACATTTTTGTATTAACTATTCTTACTGTCGTATTTTTGTTAATGTACTTCCTAATGATACGTAAGCAAGGTATTTCTGGTCCTTTATAGAGAAGGTGGATCATAGATATTTGTAATCAATCATCAATCTATCATTGGGGAGAGAAACTATAGTATTCCATTGCTACAAATATGGATTTTTGAAAAGAATAAGACATGTGTTTGGATCTTTCCCTTCAATTCCGCAATATTGTATTAGTTATTTGATATGAATAGTTGAAGTGGATTCTATGAAGATAAAATGGATTATGGGAATGTGTGACTTGAACTATTGATTGGCCCGTGCAGATATATGATTTTATCCGCCACATTGAAATATACAACCAAATGTGTCTCTGTGCCAACCACCATGCAAACCCCATACAGAGGATAGGCCGGTTCACTTGAAGAGAATTTTTTCTATGATTAGACCCTAATCATGTCGTGCATGACATGAATAGGCTTTCTAAGATCCAGTAGAATCAGTGATGTGGCATGATCTAGATTATGTTATCCCTATTCTACTTACTTATATAGTAAGTAAATGCACGCATTCCTTGTGCATTGACAATCCAACACAACAGACTATCGGAGTGAGACAAAGGATCTAAAGAAAAACAGAGGCTAGACTATATATTAGTAACAAGTAAATCCTTTATATGTAAGATGACTTGATATATTTATTTTGGGGATAAACACCAATAGCAAGGCACGAGACGACCCAAAAAGCAATTGATCATAATCAAATTTGTAAGCTTACTTGGGTATTCATCATTTATTTGTAAGTGTCAAAATTGAAATCTTTTCTTAGATAGAGTCATGTATGTATTGATTTGGATTACATATAGATTTTCTATGGCTCTATTTGATTCCTTTGATTTTTGCTCGAGTCGGATGATGAAAAATTACCATGTCCGGTTTCTTCGGGGGATGGATCTATGGGAATTCACCTATCCTAATAACAAAGAAACTTGATTTGAATGATCCTGTATTAAGAGCTAAATTGGCGAAAGGGATGGGTTATAATTATTACGGGATGGGTTATAATTATTACGGTGAACCCGCATGGCCCAATGATCTTTTATATATTTTTCCAGTAGTAATTTTGGATACTATTGCATGTAACTTAGGTCTAGCGGTTCTAGAACCATCAATGATAGGTGTACCCGCGGATCCATTTGCAACTCCTTTGGAAATATTGCCTGAATGATACTTCTTTCCCGTATTTCAAATACTCCGTACAGTGCCCAATAAATTATTGAGAGTCTTTTAATGGTTTCAGTACCAGCCGAATTATTAACGGTACCCTTTTTGGAGAATGTTAATAAATTCCAAAACCCGTTCCGTCGTCCAGTAGCTACAACCGTCTTTTTAATTGGTACCACAGTAGCTCTTTGGATGGGTATTGGAGCAACATTACCTATTGATAAATCTCTAACTTTAGTTCTTTTTCAAATTGATTCCATCATGAAATAAATACCACAACCTGTGTATCTAGGTAGGATTGACTTTGAAGTGACTATTCCCTAGATACATAGGCATAGGTCTATTCAATAGAATTTTGTTCTGTATCAGAATGGATTTCATCTTGAAAAGTTATTCTAATTTATTCTTCGATAAATCAATTATATAATATTCCATTTTTGAAGAATAGCCACTATTTTAATTACATCTTCTATTTTAGCAATTTTCATAAGCTCTTTTGTACTTTTATTAAAAAGAGCATATAATGTCAGTATTCTTTCCCTTTGGAGGGACTCAAGGGTCGTGGGATCTAAATGCAACTGCTCTACAAAAATCATTTGTAATTTCATGGCAACAATTCTTAGTTCAGCCACCTCCTGAGGAGAGTAGGGTTTTGTGAGAGACGAAAACATGTTTTTAGTCTGCGTTAGAGAGATGTTCTGATTCTCGTTATTGAAAAATATAGAAGTTAGATTAACCAAATGGCGGCAGGCTTCCCAAAGTATTTTTTTGGGTGTATAACTTCCATTCGTCCATATTTCGAGAGTAAATATCTCTAGTGTTTCCCCAAAGAACTTAATCGAATAATTAATGTTTCTATTTGGCAAGTATAATAGAATTATAGGAAAACCTTTTCTTGGCAGTCGATCTTCTCTCCTTAGACACGATCCCCTAATCCTCTCAACTTTTAATTCAAGACACAACTCGATTCGGAGCGCCAGTGTAGCTATATGTTGTGTATCATCAACAATATCCAACGAAGGCGGTAAGATGATGTCTTTAGAAGTTATGTGTCTAGGACCCTTGACACAAATAGATGCATCGAAAATATCACTATCACTGTCGGCAGAATTTTTCAAGACAATTTGTTGCAAATTCGTTAAAAGTTCTGCTACCGATTCTTTAACACTGGCTATTCTACTAAAGTCATAGGAGATGTAGTGTGCTGCTATTACATTTACACGAGTAATACATATTCCTTCCACTTCGCTAAGCAAAGTCTTTCGTAGAAAAATGGGGATCGTCTCGGCTTGACCTTCCCGAAGCGAACACTAAACAAAACGCCCATATTTATAATGTTGGCTAATCTCCTTTGTAGAAACACAACTCCATTGGACAATGTGTTCTATTCGCTTCACTTCGTCTTTTTTCATTAATCCTCCTGTTTTAGAATTTTACAATTTATATGCGTTTTTATTTTGGAGGTCTGTATCCATTATGTGGTAGAGGGGTTACGTCCATGACGCAATTTAGCCGTATTCCACTTCTCTGAATGGCTCGTAATGCGGAATCTTGTCCGAGACCGGGACCTTTTATTCTAACGTTTGCTTTTTGCATACCCTGATCGATTACTATACTAATAGCATTTGCTGTCGCAGTTTGCGCAGCAAAGGACGTCCCTCTTCTTGGGCCCCTGAATCCACAAGTACCGACGGAGGACCATGAAACCACCTGACCCTGGGTATCTGTAACAGTTACAATGGTATTGTTGAAACTTGCTTGAATATTTATTACCCCATTGGTTATTCGAAGACTACTTTTCCGTGTAGTAAAACGTGGATTTTTCCGTGGAATAAAATGCACATAGTTATGTAAATTAGTTCTTGATATAGGTCTTGCCATATTTTATCATCTCGTGTCAAAATAAATCTTTTCTTTTATTTGTGCATTGGGTACGTTGTAGAGTCCCTTTTTTTTTAGAAACATTATCCCTGTCTCTGTGTATGCTTAGGGCTGGAGCAAATTACTATAATTCGTCCCCGTCTACGGATCAGTCGACATTTTTTGCAAATTTTACGAACGGAGGCTATTTTCTTCATAATTTGTTATTCCTTACCTTAATGAAATTACGAATCTACTCTTAAAAAAAAATCTCTTGAAATTTCCAGTAGGATTGATAACGGGCTTTTATGGTCCTGGAATATGGGTGTCCAATCCTTACGGACTAATCTGTAAGTCATGCGTGGGGCGTAGAAGGTTTTTATCCATTTGTTCCGAGAAGCATAGCCTCTCATCATATTGCAACAGGGACATTGGGCATATTAGTAGGCCTATTTCATCTTAGTGTTCGTCCGCCCCAACGCTTATACAAAGGGTTGCGTATGGGTAATATTGAAACAGTTCTTTCCATTAGTATCGATGCTGTCTTTTTTGCGGCTTTTGTTGTTGCCGAAATTATGTGGTATGGTTCGACAACTACCCCTATCAAATTATTCAGTCCCACCCATTATCAATGGGATCAGGGATACTTCTAGCAACAAATCTATTGAAGGGTTGGTGCCGGACTAGCTGAAAATCAGAGTTTATCATAAGCCTGGTCTAAAATTCTTGAAAAATTAGCTTTTTATGATTACATCGGCAATAATTCCGCAAAGGGGGGATTATTCAGAGCAGGCTCAATGGCTAACGGGGACGGAATTGCTATTAGATGGTTAGGGCACCCTATCTTTAGAGATAAAGAGGGGCGTGAGCTTTTTGTACGTCGTATGCCTACTTTTTTTTTAAACATTTCCGGTAGTTTTGGTAGATGGAGATAGAATTGTGAGAGCCGATGTTCCTTTTCGAAGGGGGGAATCGAAGTATTGTGTTGAGCAAGTAGGGGTAACTGTTGAGTTCTATGGTGGCGAACTTAACGGAGTCAGTTATAGTGATCCTGCAACTGTGAAAAAATATGCTAGACGCGCTCAATTAGGTGAAAATTTTGAATTAGATTGTGCTACTTTGAAATCTGATGGTGTTTTTCGTAGTAGTCTGAGGGGTTGGTTCACTTTTGGGCATTCTTCGTTTGCTTTGCTCTTATTTTTCGGACACATTTGGCATGGTGCTAGAACATTGTTCAGAAATGTTTTTGTGGGGATTGATCCAGATTTGGATGCTCAAGTAGAATTTGGAGCATTCCAAAAACTTGGGGATCCAACTACAAGAAGACAGGTAATCTGATAAACATTGATCTGATATGGTATCTTTCACTTCTATTGGATTTTTTTTTATTTCACTTTCTACATAGATTACCAGATAAATTTTGCTGGATTTAAATCACCTTTTTCTTTGACTCTTGTCTTTATCTGGGAGATACTCCCAAATGAACAGGTGTGGAAGCTATAATTGTAAACCACGATCAAATTTATGGAAGCATTGGTTTATACATTCCTCTGAGTCTCGACTCTAGGAATCATTTTTTTCGCTATCTTTTTTTGAGAACTGCCTAAGGTTTCGACTAAAAAATGATTTTTGATTATCTCAATATAGTTAAAGTATAATGTTACTTTATAAATACTAATGAATTAATGCATTAAAGTCAAGTAATGAGCCGCTCGTGTTGGACGGCTCATTACTTGACTTCAATTAGTCCCCATGTTCTTCAAATGGATCTCTTAGTTGTTGAGAGGGTTGCCCAAAAGCGGTATATAAGGCGTACCCGGTAAACTTACAAGTGAACCAGATAGAAAGATGGCGACTAGGGTTGCTATTTCCATTATTATAAAATTTCAAGACCACAATGGATCTATGATAAGATTGGTTATTTACAACTGTATGATTTACAAAGTCAATAAAATTCAATCAATGCAATAGGATTTATGGCTACACAAACCGTTGAGAATATTTCGAGATCTGATCCAAGACCAAGACAGACTAGTCTAGGAAGTTTATTGAAACCGTTGAATTCGGAATATGGTAAAGTAGCACCTGGATGGGGAACTGCCCCGTTGATGGGTGTCGCAATAACTCTTCCGTTTTACTGGATGGAATTTCAATGAATTAGGTTCGTAGGAATTGCGAAATACTGTCTTTTCAATCCAAAGTGGATCACTTAGGACTAGGATTTTTAGGTCATTCCGGCAGTTTGACCGTGAAATTCCTTTGTTTCGGTATTTTCGGAATATGAGTGTGTGACTTGTTATAATTGATCCTATTGATAGTATAGAGAATGTGTGAGACCCTGAGTGGGCGGACCTGAGGTGAGGGTGAGGGTTGGAGCCCAACAGGCCCAATAGGCCGAGATAGGTTGGACGAGCTACAAGGGAAATCATAGTCCCACATCGCCTGGGTAGGGGAGGAGGATGATCCTTATATGTGCGCCCAAAGCGGACAGTATTGATACAGTGCGGGAGGGGGTCGTCACAGTTTGGTATCAGAGCCTGACCCAGCTGGAAGTGTGCCACGTGGAGGTGGGCCCTTGGGCAACGTGGACGTTGTGCCTGTGTGGCCAACGAGGACGTTGGGCCTTAAGGGGGTGGATTGTGAGACCCTGAGTGGTCGGACCTGAGGTGAGGGTGAGGGTTGGAGCCCAACAGGCACAATAGGCCCAATAGGCCGAGAGAGGTTGGACGAGCTAGAAGGAAAATCATAGTCCCACATCGCCTGGGTAGGGGAGGTGGATGATCCTTATATGTGCGGGGTCAGCTCCCTATTGTATCGACGCATTTTAAAGTCGTGAGGGCCGGATGGTGGCCCAAAGCGGACAATATTGATACAGTGCGGGAGGGGGTCGTCATAGAATGGGTCTGTCATCTTGAGAGAGATGGGTTTTGCCTCGTCGGATATTCATTCTAGTATCTAGAGCACGAAATATATGGAATGAAATAGATCAAGAAAATAAATATTTAAACTATGATTCATACCTTCTATTCAGTCAGACCTCGCGACCGGACTCAAAAAATTTCAAAGATTTATTTTCTAATTTCTAATTATTCTAAAATTTTTTGTTTGCTTATTTTGACCAACGGGAAAATGTTTCTATGGATTTAGAGTCATTTTATCTATTCATTGAATAAGTGATGATCAAAATGTTTTTACTCAGATAACCCTTGGGCTTAGCTTAGGGACTTTATTCAATCATCGTGGTTCTAGTATGAATCTTATATTTCAATTGAATCATAGTGTCTCAACAAGCGAGTTCCTAGAAATTAGAAATAAAAACAAAATCCACGTTATACAAAAAATTAAAATTTTGAGATCGAGAAAATTCAAGAGGCCCGTAATGATTAACATAAAAATGAAGAAATGAGCCGACTTGATATTTTGGCATTGTCATCACTAAATAAGAGCTTCGGTTTTATTTTGCACTTCGTCGTATTTTCAGAGAAGGTTGGATGGAGTACTAAGAAGAAGTTTCAAATTTCCTATTACATATCCGTTGCAACCAGTATTGGGGTGTTTTTGCTTGAGTTGTACGAGATAAAAGTCTCATATATGGTTCTCAGAGGGTGGAGTTCCCTTGGTTTACCTATCTCAATAAAGTATATGATTGGTTCGAAGAGCGTCTCGAAATTTACGCGATTGCAGATGATATAAATGTTCCTCCACATGTCACATATTTTATTGTCTAGGAGGAATTACGCTTACTTGTTTTTTAGTACAAGTAGCTACGGGGTTTGCCATGACTTTTTACTATCGTCCAACCGTTACCGAGGCTTTTACCTCGGTTCAATACATAATGACTGAAGCTAACTTTGGTTGGTTAATCTGATCAGTTCATTGATGGTCAGTAGGTGAGTCAGAGCCTAAGATTAGGCCGAAAGGCGTAGTCGATGGACAACAGGTGAATATTCCTGTACTACCCCTTGTTGGTCCCAAGGGATGAAGGAGGCTAGGTTAGCCAAAAAATGGTTATCGGTTCAGGGAGGCAAGGTGACCCTGCTTTTTCAGGATAAGAAGGGGTTGAGAAAATGCCTCGAGCCAATGTCTGAGTACCAGGCGCTATGGCGCTGAAGTAACCTGTAATGACCCGATCCGCACAGTAAGATATTGTCCACTCTATGGCGCTTAAGTAACCTATTACTATGATGATCCGACTTCGCACATAAGTAACACATCCCCTTCCTGCACCCAGGCGATGTGGGACTATGTCCCCCTTTGTAGCTCATCCAACCCCTCTTGAGCCTGTTGGGCCTATTGGGCTCCAACCCTAACCCTCAAGTCCGCCCACTCCAGGGTCTCACAATCCACCCCCCTTAGAGCCCAACGACCACGTTGGCACACTTCCAGCTGAATTAGGCTCTGATACCATTCTATAACGACCCGATCCACACAGTAAGAAATTGTCTGCTTTGGGCCCAACCGGCCCGCACGGCTTTAAAACACATCTTACTATGGGGATCCGACCTCGTACATAAGTAACACATCCCCCTCCCGCACCCAGGCGATGTGGGACTACGTCCCCCTTTGTAGCTCGTCCAACCCCTCTTGGGCTCCAGCCCTCACCCTCAGGTCCGCCCACTCTAGGGTCTCGCATAACCCATGCCATACTCCAAGGAAAAGCTCGAACGACCTTCAATAAAGGGGTACCTATACCCGAAACCGACACAGGTGGGTAGGTAGAAAATACCTAAGGGCGCGAGACAACTTTCTCTAAGGAACTCAGCAAAATAGCCCCAGGCGAATGTTTACCAAAACCACAGGTTTCCGCAAAGTCATAAGACCATGTATGGGGGTTGATGCCTGCCCAATGTCGGAAGGTCAAGGAAGTTGGTGACTTGATGACAGGAGAGCCGACGACAGAAGCCCCAGTGAATGATGACCGTAATTATAACGGTCCTAAGGTAGCGAAATTCCTTTTCGGGTAAGTTTCGACGCGCACGAAAGGCGTAACGATCTGGGCACTGTCTCGGAGAGAGGCTCGGTGAAATAGACATGTTTGTGAAAATGCAAACTACCTGCACCTGGACAGAAAGACCCTATGAAGCTTTACTATTCCCTGGGATCGGCTTTGGGCCTTTCCTGCACAACTTATGTGGGGGTGAAGAAGACCCCCTTTCGGGGGGGGGGGGGGGAGGCGAGCCATCAGTGAGATACCACTCTGGAAGAGCTAGAATTCTAACCTTGTGTCAGGACCTACGGGCCAAGGGACATTTTCACTTAGATAGTTTTTATGGGGCGTAGGCCTCCAAAAAGGTAACGGAGGCATGCAAAGGTTTCCTCGGGGCAGACGAAGATTGGCCCTCGAGTGCAATGGCAGAAGAAAGCTTGACTGCAAGACCCACCCGTCGAGCAGAGATGAAAGTCAGCCTTAGTGATCCGACGGTGTAGAGTGGAAGGGTCGTCGCTCAACGGATAAAA